>JAUZSU010032908.1:0-10358 GCA_034780255.1 Parotocinclus maculicauda | reverse complement strand
CTGACATTACCCTGGATACCGTGGCTCTTCATACATCACAAACCTCCCACACTAAAATGACAGGTGTTTCAGTTTCACTGTCTAACCCCTGTACATTTTAGAGCAACCTTCATTCATTTAAAATAACATATTTTCCAGGGACGCCCATGCAGAACACACACACACACACACACACACACACACACACACACAAACACACACACACACAAACCCTAAAATATTGAAATCCCTTCCAGTCTTTCTTTGAAGAACATTTTTAAACATGTTTTTAAACATTTTAATAATTGTCTCTTGCATTTGTTGACAAACATGAGATTATCTGGCCATCTTTGCTCACCAAAGACTGTTTTTGTACCAAATCATGTTGGCATGACCTATTTGAAATCACCTTATTATTCACTTTAAAAAAAAATCATTACTAGTTCAAATTTGCCTCCATCCCAACTTTTTTGGAAGGTGTTACAGGCCTGGAATAAAGTAATGGATGTTCATTAACAATTGAACTGAAGTAAATGTTTGAACATGATCTTAATTCAATTCTAAATATCAGCATTGTAAACCCTATGTAAAGTGCATGCCAACTAACCTGTGTGTGTGTGTGTGTGGGGGGGGGGGTGTATGAAAGATATAAGCTCATGCTGGCTCAATGTGTTTAATGAGATAATGATTATTGTGTGTAGGTTTCTTTGATTAAGAAAGGAATTGATTTCACCAACTGTGCAGTGTTCATGTTGTTTTTGCTTTTAGTGTAACATTAATGCTTCACTTATTCATTTATTTTCTTATCTTATTTCATTTAACTCATGCTTGTTGGAAAGCTGGTGGCCAGCAAGCAGGACAGGGCACATGGAAGGAACAACCCTACACAGGGTGCCAATCCATCATAGGGCACATACACACACACTCATACACAGACTCACACTAAGGGTAGTTTGGAAACACTGATTACTTGGGCTAAACAATTAAGTCCTTATTACTTTATGCTGAAATACTAAACCATTATATTTTGAACACTACTTACATGTCATACTCTGTGATATATAACATCCAGCAAAAGAATTTAAACTAAAAGTTTGAGTTTTATTAAGTTAAATCAGACATGTTAAAGTTAAAAGATCTCTTCAGACATGCTTGTGTGATTCTGTTACAGAGTCCATGGCTTTGCATGTGTTTTCTTTAATGTTTAGGTATCCTGTTACTGTAATTCAAGGCTCTTGTAAAATACCATTGCATACATCACTTCATCATCTGGATTTCGTTTAATAAATCAGAGTAGTTTCTTTAGAATGTAATGCTTATTTCTTACATCCAATACATATATACTTAAGTAATTTGTAATTTTTTTCACAATATACTTTTGTTTTAATAATAATAATAATAATAATAATAATAATAATAATAATAATAATAATTAATAATAACGTTTTATTTATATAGCGCCTTTTTAATACCCAAGGACACTTTACAAGCCATTTACTCTTACTCAGGTAATTATTTGGATAAATACATATAATCAAGTACTAATACAATTTTTTCTTTTGCTATTCTATAGGTCTGGTAGCAGGTGTGTGTTTGCACAGGTGTGAGTGCAAATAACAATAACAGAAATTGATGATAATATCTTCTTTGTTCCACAGTTTACAAAACCCAGCAACACACTCTGGAAAAAAACACACATACAAAAACATGTATACAAACACATCCAGCATCTATGATTTCCAGTGCCATTTTGCTGGAATCCCCAGTGCTTGGCCAGTCTGTCCTTATGACATTTAAAGGGCCCACATGCCCTCCAGCAGCCTGGTGTCACTGCCACCAGTGCCCGCTGCCCTCTGGCCAGCCCTGGTGTCATTCAGCACTATCGCTGATCTAAATCACTCTGGCAGAATGCCCTACACTTACATCTCCCCCTCTGACCTTAGCTGGCATGCACATAGACACACACTGACATCCATGCGACCTCTGTGTGGGTCGATGCCATCTTTGACCTGACATTCAACCCAGATAAACCAGCATTAGCAGCTGCTTAACCTCCGACTATCTGCTACATCGTGACTCAGAATGGCTTATAGAAAACTTATTGAGAGGATGCACATTGTATGGATTAGGGCTATGAGATCAACTTTCATACTATTTGAAATTTTAACATTTATGTATGCAAAAAAAATCCACATTTGACATCCCATCTACTACTTGGTCTTTTGTCTAATATAATTTACTGCAGCATATGTTTTCTAAACATGTTGGGCAAATATTCCTTGCTATAATTCGGATGCAGAGACGCATGTTTGTAAAATTTCTAATAATTAAGCAAATAAATTTAACCTAAAGGGGATATCAAATAAATCAGACACCTATCGTTGAATCTCTATTAGATATTCTATTTAGCATACAGAGCACTACAACCATGTTTTATTCTCTGGCTAGTAAAATAAAATATTGCTATAACTACAATAGTGCAATATATACTATTATTTAAAAAATAATATTAAACATATGAAAGAGATAAAATTATGATATTGTCTATTTTAACTTAAAATAACATTCCAGGCCCCACCTTGAGTAGTGCTAAGACATAAAGAAACACATCTGGAAACACAATCAAAATCTTACACCTGAACTTATTGGCACCAATAAATGTACATCTGGAACCATACCTAGATTTACCAATGAAGCCACGACCTGAATGCTACTTCAAAATGTAACTGAAACTTCACCTTGCCAGGGGCAGGATATTCACCAAAGTGGCAGAGCAGGAGAGTGATGGTTCACAGTGCTGAACAATGCTTGTTTGTATTTTGCATCTGGGACCTTCAGTTATATTTCCTAGTTCTGTTCAGTTCTTGATGACATTAACTTTGGGTTGCACTTCATGTTTGTTTCCCAGATGCTTCCGTCTTGTACAGAGACTCAATAGTTTCAGGTTATGCATGATGCACGACGCATAGCAAGGGTCCCTCTACATTACCGTTAGTGGTAACACAAAGATTATGACTTAATGGACATTCAAAGCATTCAAACACTAAATATTTATTTATGTGATTACTGTTAAATGTTGTGTAATTAAGTCCCAAATTAAATTAACACCACTAAAGCTGTCATGTACAAAATTATGACAAATTAATAGGTTTTAATCTTATTTTTCAGGCCAAAGACAAACGTATTTTGCTATACATAATGGTTAACGATAGGAATCATTCACTATTCCTGTTTCCTTTAGCATTGGTATTACCTGATGTTAGATTGAAAAGATAATTCCTTGCTATCGCCCTTTATTTATGCTTATTCTGCCTGTAGCTATATACTTTATTTATAAAAAAATGAGTACACTGAGTAAAAAAATAATCCATGCAAAAATACTGCATCCAAATATCAGTTTCATTGTACTTGCATATAATTACATGTAGTATACCAGTGCTCTACAATATAGATACATATTGTTATTAGATAACTGAGCCTATTAGATAATTGGGTTACCACTACATGACTGAACATGTTTGATCATCTTCAACGTGCCTATTCTTGAGTAAAAGTTCTTACAATGACTGGGAAAACAAAAATGGTTCCAAAAACGTTTTACTTTCATAACATGTTTTTCACTTTCTGACTAAAACAAAATGAAATAAACATCATGTGCTTGCATTGTTTAACATTCAGCTGTGCTAAACATTTACATATGCTAAAATATTTCCAAACTGCTGATATTGCTTCTTCACTTACCTGCTCTACTGTCAATCTTCTCACAGCACGGGCAAAAGATTTACGTTATATGCCCTTTCTAGGGTTTGGAATAACCCAAAGATCACGCTTAGAATCGCTACATCTGTCTGACATATATATGGTGTAACATCAAAATCTAACCATACCATATATCTTTATCTGCTATGAGGACATTCTTTATATATTTTAAGTGTAATAACAGCCTTATTTATTGACAAATAAAATACACTTATCTTAACGTAATTGCAGTGTCACTTAAAAACCAGCAAATTCAGCAAAAAGGTTCTATACAGTCAATTGAAACTTTATATAAACTTTTAGTTTGTGGAACAAAAATGTTACAATTGTGTTGCCCTATCCTATTATAGTCAAATTACATTGCATTAAACACTATATGGATAACCTGAACAGACCTTTCCATATCTACCTTTGAACAAGTAATATAACATTAATCTGACAGAGGCTGGTAGTGGGTGGGGAATAGGGGGATAGTTATGATGATTCCAAGAGCCTGTGACTGACAGGGGCCCTAGAAAGCGTTAGCACTTTTTGGAGGACCCAGTTTGATATCTTTCCATAGGGCAGCACCCCTGTTTACTGTAAACTCACACACATATGCATTCCATTATCATTTTATCACAATATAAATGCCACATTTCACTAGATCAACCACAGAGACTCACATTTGAGATCTAATGATGCTTTCTAAGGAGTCTGGGTGTCACCCAGCTACATTATTAGCCATTTCTGAGGGAGGTGAGCCTGGATTGGAGAATGTTTCCAAACTCTGAAATGGATACAGCTTTTGAGCTGGTGCCTCACTCAGTAATGTATTAAAAATGGATAACAAGCAATTATTTGCTCGTTTTGAAGTAATTGATTAGCTGCCATACACTATCTGGTTGTAGCATTTAGTGTTATTTCTTTGATGGCAAAGAAAGTGCCCTAACCTTTTTACCTCCAAGTACAAGAGCCAGTGTCTGGCTGCTGGAACACAAGAGACGTTGGAGCCGAAGCCATGGTCGGGAATGATGCTAGAATTGTGTTTGGCAGAGTCTGGGTTGTTTGTTTTCAGAGGGGATGGTTAATTAGGGCTTCCAGCTGTCAGAGCTTCGTTAGCATGCTCCGCCCCACCCCACGCAGAGGCCAAACAAGGAAATGAACACATTTAAGTCACTTCGCACGCACCAATACAGCTTTAAACACACACAAACACACGCGCGCACATACACAGAAATCCTACTGTTCAACCAATACACACCAGATGTTATACTGTCTATATGCTTTAAAATGTCAAGCGCACTAATATGAAGTTGACCACTGCATTTCTTATCAATTTCTTATCAGGTTTTTTTCAAGAACTTGACCTTCATATGGACAGTTAACTTTCAGCTGATTTCAGGCTGACCATGAAGAATAAAAATATGGGTTTGAGTTTATTCAGCATTGAGATTTCTCATGGGTTTTATGTGTGCTATGCTTTGCATTTGCTCTTAATGCTGATAGAACAGTTTAATAAAACTGCTGTCTAAACTACATTGAACTTTCAATCAAACTGATTGCAGAATAAAGTCAGATGTGTGTTTAGAATGTATTTATGGAATGTATCTGGAATGTAAATAACTACACAGCATTAAGACACACAGTGTACATATAGGGCATATATAATGCATGATGTTTTCTGTCAATATAGAGTTTTGATACTTGAATACTAATTGCTCCGCATCTCTGCATCTGAAGTACAACATTATAAAGTCAGAT
Source organism: Parotocinclus maculicauda (assembly GCA_034780255.1). Taxonomy (NCBI): domain Eukaryota; kingdom Metazoa; phylum Chordata; class Actinopteri; order Siluriformes; family Loricariidae; genus Parotocinclus; species Parotocinclus maculicauda. Next base: position 4,877 of record JAUZSU010032908.1, on the reverse strand, counting down.
GGACTCATTTTGATACTCAACTGCTGATCGTTCAACACTGTCGATCTCCCTCTCACTTTTTCTCTCTCTTAAACAGACTATCATGTCTTCATTCTGAGCAAAACTACTATGGTTTTACACTCCCGACCTTGGCAGTTCCCGATCACTCCCCTTCCAAGGTTCCCCTCATCTCTCAAGGGCTAGAGCTCACAGCTCGGCCTCCTCCTGCCCCATTAATTATCTAATGGAATCAATACGTAGTTTGATTAGATCAGAATGACCCTGCCCCGCCCCTGACCAGCCACACATATGAAGAGGCTTAAGATGGACCAATCAGCAGCCCAAGCTTTTTATTCTGTGTTATTCCTTCATTCAGGACTAACAGAAAAGCATTGCTAGATAGTTTGAAAATTACAATGGTTTTGTCAGTATCTACTGTATAGACTATTGGAAATATATTTTACAAGCCATCTCTGACTTCCAGTAAATATGATTCACAAATGCCAAGGGTTTTGATATTCTTAAATCAGGTATTAGTTATTACACACACACACACACACACACACACACACACACACACACACACACACACACACTCACACTCACTGTGTGTCTTTTTTTATTTTTTTTGTTTTTTAAAAGAAGTTGAAAATTTTTTGAAAAAACTGCTTTTCTTGTGGGGTCGAGCAAGTATTTTGACGGCCATAAATATGTTATTTTGTTTGATCTGTACATTGTCATTTACTTAAACAGTTCAGTGGATTTGATGACTGTGAAGTACAATATATGCAAAAGCAGAATAAAACCACCAGTAACTAAAGAACCATGGTGAGGTGTATTTCCTGAAGAGAGTGAAATGTATAATAGTTTAGGATTTATATGCCTTGTAGATGGTAGCGTTCCACTTGTGTTTTCAGTGGTATCTCTGGTGCATTGATATATAATTTTCATGCACTTTTTCTGTCTGCCTCTGCCTAGAAGTTACTGTACATTTGGGTCATGGCTGGAAAATGATCCAAAATACACATCCAAATCAACACGCAAATATACTTCTCACAAGAATTAGGGGGTATTTCAAAACGAATTATCTCCTAATAAAATATCACCTAATTGTTGTGAGCAGTGTAGTTTAATGGCCATCTAAACACATGCTTCTGATATGGTCATCCCAGTCCCCTGATACCTTTGAAAACTTGTGGGGCAGAAGCGAAGGGCACTTAACAAATAAGGAACTTGTACCCTGGAGAAAGTATTAAGATGTGCTATTAGATTCCTATCAGACTATGTCTCTGCTTTGTCCAGTCTCATTCACCATCATTATGCTGGCAAGGAAGGCAGCATAAAGTGCTAAATGCAAGAGTGTCAATTACAACGACACATTTTAATTAAGCTAATTAACCACAAACTTTTATTGAAATATATTCGCTTGGCAATATGCCCATCATGGGATCTAGTAGTTTACACATAAAGCATGATACATAAATATGCAATATATAAACATCACACACAATGTATAAATACTGTATACATTTTAAGTGTTTTTTTTCACAGTTTTGACCATTTCAAAGGCTTTAAACCTAATACAGTTTGACTTGTGTGTGATTGTGTGTGTGTGTCCCTGCAGAGCAGGTATGAATGGCAGGAGATGTTATGTAAGGGGCCACAGTGGGCTCCAGTGGACAGGCTGACCACAGATCAGGTCAACCGAGTGTGACACCAACAGCATCTTCCTGACACATTGCTGACACTGTCTGTCACCAGACCTGTCCGTCCCATTCTGTATGTGTGCCGCACCTTAAACGGTCTTTTTTCTCACTTACTTCCATGTGTTTGCATGCTCATGATATCAACAGTCCATGATATCAAACAACTTGCTTCTGTGCATCAAGTTCTATACACTTTCCCTCCCTCCCTGCTTAAACGCTTCCAGAATCCTTTCTGTCACTATTAGGAAGTTTTGTTGTATAGTCTTTTAAATGCAATTACGCTATTTGACCTGCTACTAAGCAGCTCCAGATTTTTATGTGATTAAAATAATTGAATAAATACAAAGCATAACACTGTACAATAGGATGCTTTAATTCAGTCATTGACTAACATATAATCTAAGAGAAGTTTTGATATCGTTTAATTTTGTATGGTACTGTCAACATAAATGGAACATTGTGGACAGTGCATTGTGTTTAACAATACTCTTGTAGCGACATTTGTGGTGCAGTGACAAAGTCGGTGATGCTTTTACAAATATAAAAAAATTATGTCATTTGTTGATTACTGATTGGATTGGTTCAGTTTATATAAGATCGTTAGAAGAGTACAAAATGTAACTAATATAAAACATATTAAAATATTCATATTAAATATGAATATTCGATATAAAAATAAAAAATATAACTCCTTAATTTTAACTAAAACATTAATACTAAGTTTTGTCTACAAAGGTTTTTGCAGTATTAACATTATACATAACATGAGTATTTTTTATGAACTTCTTTCGAATATCAGTGCGCTAAGCAGATTATTCCAGATACAGAATCCATGAAAGTTGAGAATTTTTAACAACCATTTTAAGCATAATTTTTGTTATATAAATAAATGCTAGAAGTCAGTGTGAAAAGCATCAGCAACAGATAGTGTGCTGTTTATAAATACTAAAACAAAGTATATTCTTGTGGCTAATGAGTTAATCAACAGCACAAAGAGAAAAAAGAGGCAATCACACAGATCAGTAAGCTCTTTAATCGTATGGTAACTGCTCCTGCTGTTTAGCTTTGATCCGATCTAAAGCTCACCTCCAGACTAATCCTTTATAAAACCTTCCACCTAATGTTTATTACCAGAATAAATACACTTAATCATTTAAGTATTTGTTCATATATTTCAAAAGTCCTAAAGTACTTCATAACATATTTTATTGGGCACTAAACACATATGCATGTAGAAAAGCAGAGTGGAGCATTAAAACATATTTACTAGAGCTGGAAATTAGTCAAGATATAATTACATATTAAACAAAGTTTCCTTAAAAAGCTGAACAAAGTAATCCTTTAACAAACATGGTGAAACTAAGGCAATCTGTAAAATTCTTTATTATTATTACTATTACTATTAGTGTTAGTATTTTGTTGTTGTATTATTACTAAAACTTGTCTCTTATGCAGGTGCATTTCAACAGCAGCGAAAAATGAAAGGACTTAAACAATTTAAACCAAAATCTATCCACTCAGTGTGCATGTTGTTTATTTCCCCAGTTCCTCGAATTATTTGTCAAAAAATGAAAACGTTCACATTTGTTAATAATTCTCATTTAGATGACACACACAATCCCATTTAATCTCAGTTATTAGATAGTTTCAAAGACATCAGATAAAAAATAAGAAGCTTACACAGAAAGCTGTGTCCTTACAAAGGATAATCCTATAAACCCCATTAATTAAGAGAGAGACATAATGTACAATAGCCATCACAGCGAGCTGCGTTCAACACTAAAGCACACTTCCGCTTCCAGCACTAAAAGAAACATCTCATAAAAGTGGCAGCACAGTCTAGCCCTCGCCAAAAGTTTCCCACACAATCAAGCCTGCAGGCACATGGCTAATAACAAGTGCAGAGAGACTCAGCAATGTAAGAAAAACTAACAAACAGAGATGCTGGTCCCAAAACAAGCAACACTCTAGCATGCAGAGGTAATTGTAAGCAGAAATACATATTGTGCAAGTGAATACATCACAAAAGTGAGCATCAAATGCATGTGCTGGAACAATTTGTGTGAAAGTCTCCAGTGTAAACAGTAGTGGAAAAGTGACCAACCTGATGTGCATGTCCAGCGTTGAAACAGGATAGATGCTTCCTTCCTCCTCGGACGCCCCCGACTTGGACACGTACGACCCCCACTTTCCAGGACCCTCACACACACTCTCACCCAGACACACACTCTGGGGGGGGTGGGGGTGATGGGGGGTCAGACTGGACGTAGAACAATCCTGTTCAGACAATAGACCAGACGGATGCACAGCCTCTATCCACCACAAGTGAGAGCGAAAGAGAGAGTATGTGATTGTGTGTTGGTGTGTGTGTGTGTGTGTAAATGTGTGTGTAAATGTGTGTGTCAGGAATGGTAGCGAGACCTACACTTTCTTCCCTCTCTCACTCTTTGTCTAACTCTGTTTTGTTCTATTGGCACTTTCCTAGGTAGAGGATACACAGAGAATGCTATTCTCTCTCTCACTTTCCTGCTCTTAATAAAGCAATGCATACTAGTTGTCTCTCACCCTCTCTCTCTCTTCGTCTGTCTATGCCCGTGTCTCTCGCTCTCTCTTCCTCACTCGCTAGTAAATATAAAAGGCATGCTTGTACAGCCCCTGCTTCAGTCTCTCCTCCACTCTCAGTCTTCCTCTCTCTTTCTCAGACGCTCCCTCACTTTCGTTTACCCTCCCTCCTTCTGACTGGCCCTTACTTTCTTTCTCACTGTCAAAGCTGCCTTTCAAATGCTGATTAGCACCCAGTAAAAGATGGAAAAAGACAGAGAGACACAGAGAGAGAGAGGGAGAAGGGGAGAGAGAGAGAGAGAGAGAGAGAGAGAGAGAGAGAGAGAGAGAGAGAGAGAGAGAGAGAGAGAAGGATGCCTAAGATGGGGAGGATTCCATAACATTCAAACACAACCTAAAGTGTTTCCACAATTTCTTTCATACAAGTCAGCAACAACCAGACAATCACATACTTGCACATAAGCAAATAATCCCACTCAGATAGCTGTTTAGCTTTGCAAAAGCTATTTCTTTCTCCTCCTCTGTTCGTTCCCCTTGCCCTCAAACACTACTCAGAATATTGATACATTGGCCCCCTCCCTTTTCCCCCCTCTGCATCTCTCTCTCTCTCTTTCTCTCTCTCTCTCTCTC
>JAUZSU010032897.1:0-10358 GCA_034780255.1 Parotocinclus maculicauda | reverse complement strand
GTCTCCAACAAAACGTCATTGATTATAGTTAACTAAATTAAACGATATTATACACATCCTGGTCATAACGTGGTGTGGGGTGTCATTACTTTTATCTTACGATTGTAAGAATTTTCCCACACATCGCCTTTCATTTCATTCTGGTAAGACATTACCTATTTCCCACCGTTCTTACCACTTAAGAAAATTCCTAGGGGTAAATCATTTACCTTTCATTCCGGCACCTAACACATCCGTAATGTTTGACCATAGCACTTTTCCTAATTTCACAAACCCGTAATAATTAACATATAAGGCTTTAACACACACCTCGCTTCACTCCGCACGGTGTGGAGATAAAACCATTTCCTTACTTTACGATCATAATACATTATCTATTTAAAACCCACCATTCCCACACACACACACACACACACACACACACACACACTCACTCACTCACTCACTCACTCCCCTTTTCCCACACACCTCGCTTCCCCCCCTCGCCGGTGTGAGGGCTAAAACCATTTCCTTACTTTACGATCATAATACATTATCTACTTAAGATTTTCCCATTACTATTTACCTGTATAACACCTGTAGGTCATAACCCCACCGTTCCCACACATCACCTTCCCCTCAGACACCTGTAGGTCATAAAATTCTTATCAAACTATTTATGACCCATAAAGATAAAAGGGGCGGGGCTTAGGGGCAATAAAACTGTCAAAATTAGTTTGACGAAAGGTGGTAACTATTACTCTCTGGCATGTGCTGGAGGATGTGCTCAAACAATATAAAACAGAGACCCCTGATAGACGGGAGGTTGGGGTAGGGGTGTTCTCCATTTTGACTGTCTGAACTGTGTGGTTTCATAAATTAAATCCTCAAGCTGGCTGCTAACAAAATGACTTTTAATTCTTAATCTTTATTAAACAACTGCATCTTTAAAGGGGACCTATTATTCAAAATTCACTATGTTTTCATGCTCCAATTTAGCTTTGTACTGCTTCCATAAACAGTCCAAGTGCCAAAAAAAATAATCCCAGACGTTTTTTGACAATATGCAAATGTTTTGTTTGTGTCAGAAAATTAGTGGTTTTAAAAACCTGTGGATTGTTGCGTCAAAATCCGGGTAACCAAGCACACCCGCCAAGGCGAGCCTAGCCCCTCAACTGGTAACCCATGCGGAGACTCCGCCCACTTCTTCACTGGAAGACCATGTTTGTTCTGCTGTTTTTATAACAGTCATGGCGAACTGCGATGCATGGACTAATTTTATTTTTATGGCAATGTTTTAGCAATATTGCCAAAAAAAGCTTTTTATCTGGGCTGTGGTAGGGAAGTTACGCATACGTCATTAGGCTGATTAAAATAGCTTGTGGACTATCAAAACAGTAGACTTACCATGCGGACAGGGGAACTTGCTTCCTCTGAACTTCTGCTGAACAGTTCCTCCGATTGCTGAAGAGTTCTTTTTTGAGAGAGTGTATTTTTCAGTTTTTCAATTACTTTGATCTGTGCACTTGCTTTCAAAGTATGCTTTTTATTTTTTATCTTTTTCTTGGCCTGCAAAAGAAGTCGTTAAAAAATAAAATACCTTAGTAATGTAATCAATAGAGCAATTAAAATAAGACCTTAACTACAAATAAAGTAAAAAATTAATACACATTGAACATGGAAAACAAAAAAGGTTATTTTTCAAAGGCAAGTCTTGACTGAGTTAAAATTTTAAAATATATTAGTGACACAAAATGTTGTGCACAAGTTTACATGTGTAAGAATGCCCAGTGTGTTTTTAATATTTTTACATTAATAAAGATTATACAAGCTAGTACATTAACTTTTCAACTATAACTATTAAAAATATACCAGACCTGTAATAATGTAGCCATAGGTTAAAGTGACCATACTCCAATGGTGTAAATCAGAATTATTTTTTAAACCACTCAAACTTTACCCACCTGTGCAATTCATTTAATACTGTAAACTTCATGTCTGTTCTTTATTATATAATTTTTCTTTATTTTGAGATTGTTGTTAAAATTGTATGCCTGTCTTATTGCAGATGTGTATGGTGACAACAGTTTGTTTGATTTATTCATAAATGTATTACCTGACTGGTTGTTGCCTCAGCCTTTTCGCCGTGCGCGGCACATGTCGCTTCATCTTCGGCCCAAATGTTTTTACCCAGAAGGAAAAGTTAATTTTTTTGGACAAGTTTTGGAAACACATCTGAATGGGACAATGTGTAAGGTATAATGTTTTCAAGTTTAAATAAATAAAGAAAATTACCCTTTTTAAGCTAGCTTACCACCAAAGAGCAACACTTTAGCAGCCTCTGTTCTGTTGGGTTCTTTTCGAGATCCACATTTTATTTCCATCCAGTTGTCATCGTCTAAGTCAGGATGGGAAGTCACCTGCTTAAACTTACCAAAACTATTAACTATTATTGAGGTGCTCTCCACTTTTAATGTTTTATTGTGCAAGAAGAAAATGGCGAACTTGAATGGCATCATCTTCTCTTTTAATCGCCTCCACTTCTGCAGGTGTTGCCAAATGCTTTTTTTTTTTTTTTTTTTTTTTGCGGTTTAAAAAAATGTAAAATGCGCTTTACCGCCATCAACTGGTGTGGAATGTGGTAAATAAATAACGTCGTTCTTCTTCCGGTGTGGATTACGTTAGTACGCAAGATCGTCTGTTCTTATTGGCTGGAGAAGCTGTAGTCGATAGCTGATTGGACATTCATTTTTGGCGCGGACAGACCCGGATGCAAAATCTGTTACTCATCATCATCAATCAAAATGGCGTCTTGGGTAATGAAAAAGCATTTACAGTATGATAAAGAAACACCAAGAACAACAAAATTTAGAAAAAATAAGCTGAGAAGGGTAAGTTATAATGTATTTTTGTCGGTTTGCAATTATAAATATGTGTGTTATTTTATTTTAAACTGTTAGCAATACTCATAGTTTGTGTTCATACTACTTCCATTTGATTTTAGTGCCTGTTCCATTATCGTCACCACATTATAATTTTATAGCATTTAAAACAAAGATTCAAAAAGTGGAACATACAGTTGATATTGCTGAATTTATTCCAACAGTTTAGGTTTGTGTGTTATGAGGTGATGTGCTTAGTTGATTTTACCTAGCGAAGCAGTACTGGTAAACATGGCAGTTTAACATAATCCAATGCGCATCATCCACCATGGGCTGTAATAGCAATTTCTTTACTTAATATTCAAAGTAAAATAAAATAGTGCTTCTGTATTGATTGAAATCAAATAGATGGCTTATAAAGTTAAAATGTATATCAATTTCTTATTTGAGAGAGGCGGTAGTGTAAGAATAAGCAAGGGATTGAGTTTATTAAGTAGAAATTGTATTTTTAAAGTCAATTTAGTTAGCACTGTGTTAATTTACTATAATGGACAAATACATATTTAGTAATATAAATGTATAGTTGTCTTATTATGTGAAGATTCAGGTGGTTATTTGGAAGAGCACAAGGAATATGGAATTCCTTAAAGCAAATGAGTAAAATTATAAATTAGGATGAAATGATAAAACCACAGTGTAATAAATCTTCACAGGAAAAAAGTATTAATCAGACATATAGGCTAGGGATTTGAAAACTACTACAATTATTAGGCGATTTAGTTTTTATTTAACTATTTGTATTTTCATAAAGATTATAAGGGTGGATCAATCCTCCAATATAGAAGGTGGCAGAAATGGCCATTAAAGAAACAAAAGAATGTATGCTGTATTAACTTTTGCCAACATCATTTTGGTCTGCAGTGATTGTCCTTGCAACTTTGCAAAGCGTTATTGTTTCATACATACTTATATTATTGTGTTGTGTTTTTGCAGATAAAGGGGAAATCATCCTATAAAAACTTTCTAAATTTTCAGACTTCATTATCAAGAACAACTACGTACAGAAGAAAGTTGTTTCACCAGGTAACTTGCATACGTATATGAAATCTATATTTTGTATCTTCATTATAGTCGGTTCTTTGCGCTGGTCTTTTTTAAAAATATTACAATATTTTCTAGCGCAATGTGTGCTGTGCTCTGCCGTCAAATGAGGAAAGAAAGGAAGAGAATAAAATGGAATGTGATAATACCGAACAAGGAAATGGTGAAAGTGAAGATGAAAATGGCCAACATTCTGAACAAGAAAATAACAGAAGTGACAGTTCTGATAGTGAAGGTGAAAATGGACATGCTGGACTTGGACAAGACATGGGACAAGAATACAGTACATCTAATCCGCAAAAGGAACATGAGAAAAATAAAATGCAGGTAAATTAACATTTAGGACCAGTATTTATCTTGTTGTAATGCACTTTAATTTTCTCAGTTTGGTTGATTTTTATTTTTCAGAAACAAGATGAGCTTCTTTTTCCTGGCTCTCTAATCACAAAAGGACAAAGTATGCTCCTGCTTATGTCATATGTACTTCGACATAAATTGACTGGTGTGGCTCTTCAAGATTTACTCACACTTTTTAATCAACACATTCCTGGATTGGTGCCAGGAACCTAATTTTTGTTTCATCAAGCCTATGGTGACTTTGGAGAATATCTGCCCCATTTTTACTGTAATGACTGTGAAAACTACCTGGGACCTAGTGACGATGCACCAAAGTTCGGTTTGTCTTGTAAAGTGGAAATAGACTTGGAACAGAACTTAAAGAATGGATCTTTTTTTCTCGTAATGAGTCTTTCCAAGCAAATTGTTGACGTTTTGCAAAAAACTGATATTCAATCAAAACAACCAATTTCTGAAATTATTTCAGATATACAGTGCGGGGCAGCATATCAACAACTGAAAAAAAGTGGACAAAATAGGACCTGATGATGTTTTCATATTATGGAATTGTGATGGCATACCTGTTTTTAAAAGTAACAATATTCAAGTTTGGCCAATTCAGTGTCAAATTATAGAACTATCACCTAAAGACAGACAGGAAAACCATGCTTGTGGTTTGGAAACAGTAAACCAAACATGTTGACATTTTTAAGTGCTTTTGTGTCTCAGCTTAAAGAACCTGAAGAGGTTGGACTCACTTGGAGGAACAACAAAAATGTAGTTAATAAATGTAAAGTTCATGCACTTGTCTGCTCCTCTGATTCAATAGCCCGACCCCTTTTGAGAAATACAAAACAGTTTAATGGCAAATATGGATGCGACTTTTGCCTCCACCCAGGCAGTGGACCGTATGTCTGGCAAAGGCCTGAACCAGCTTTAAGGACAGCAGAAAGCCATTTTCATCATGCAATGGAAGGAACTCCTGATCTTCCTGTAATGGGTGTAAAAGGACCCTCCCCACTGATGGAACTAAAGAGCATGAACATGAACACGTCTTTCATTCCGGAGTATCAACACAGAGTCTGTCTGGGTGTCACTAAACAGATCACAGCTTTATGGTTAGACAGTAAGCATCATAATCAAGACTGGTACAAATTCTGGAAAGCATCTGAATGGAGGTCATTTCTGTTGTTTTATGCTCTACCTGTTCTTAGTGGCATTTTAAAGACAAAGTATTGTAATCATCTCATGTTACTAGTTTTTGCTATGCACATTCTTCTTCAGGGTGTCATCTCAGTTAAGTCTACTGATGTGGCAGAACGGGCTTTGCGAAAGTTTGTGTTTGATTTTGAAAGACTTTATGGAGCCATCAATGTTTCTTTTCATGTTCATTTGTTAATGCATTTAGCTGCCAGTGTCCGTAACTGGGGACCTCTGTGGGCAACATCTGCATTTCCATTTGAGTCTTTTAATGGAACACCACTCAGATTTTTCAATGGGACAACACATGTTCCATTTCAGATTGTAAAGCGGTTCCTAAGGTGGAGAGCTCTTTCAGTTAAAGCAAATACTGTAATGTCAAATGCTGGTGACAATGTAAAATACTTTTTTTGCAAACTACAGGGTAGTTACTATTTTGTAAAAAGGTGAAATGAGTTTCTAAACGGTGTCAGAGGATTTGGTCGCCCCAAACAGCAAAGCACATCTATATTACAGAGAATGGCAATTAAACATTTTACCGGTCTGAACATTTATTCTGGTTTATTTTATGATCGTTTCACTTGTGCTAAGATTTTGTATCATTCATGTAATAATGCAACTCTTTAAAAAAGAAATAACTCTGTTGTTGAGCTGAGTGATGGAAGATATTGTAAAATATTAACATTGATAGATTTTACATCTGAAAATGTATTGCCCGGTAAAAACAGCTTCTGTGTTATAGTTAAAGAACTGAGGAAAACTGTGGATCCTCTGTCACTAAAACGTAAATGTGTGATTTTTCGAGCCATGAACAAATTATTTGTTATTCCTCTGCCAAACAACATTGAAAGAGATTAAATGTGAGGAAATGGAAAGTGTCCCCTATTTTATTTTTTTTACAGTAATTGCATTATGTTTTTTTTTTTATTTCTTTATTTTATTTTGCAATTTTAACAAAATAGCAGCAGATTAATAATGCACTTAAGGCATATGTTGATAGTATGAAATATGTACACCACTGAAAGTCGTTTATTCAAAATATAACTACACTTTTACACAAAGTGCTCAGTAGTGTTTCTGAAAGATTTAAAAAATAAGCTTTAAAAACGATACACAAACTATATTTGAAAATACTATATGAAGTACAATTTCAGAAGTGTTGTTTGAATAAATTTGTAATATGTATTAAAAATATACATTTTTACAAATAGTTACAAAGAGTATTTAAAAAAAGTTCATACAAAATATAGTTTTAGTAATATATTTTATTCAAATGTAAGGTATATTTTACCAAAAATATATTTTTTATAAAGTGTTCCAAAATGTATTTTAAAACAAAATACATTTTTATAAAGTGTACCAAAATATATTTTAAAACAATATATTCAAAGCACATTTTTTTTAATATATATTTTTTTATTTTGGATATAATCTTAAGTACATCCAACTGAAAATATATTAAAAATGTATTTTCCAAAAATTAAGCACATTTAAATTATACTTAAGTAGATTTTTTTTCACACGGGTAGCTATCCTTATAAGAATGACCAGGGATATCACTAGAGATTTATGAATGGTCGGGTACATTTTGACTGGGGGCAAAGGTAAGCCTCCTAGGATAAAACCCAAAAAGGCCTGCATTATGAAACAAGTATAAAATTATAAATGTACTACTGTTTGGGGAAAATGATCTCATAGCAGCAAATGTATTTAAGGAGAAATGTCAGTGTTTGTATCAGGTAAAGATCTTGTGTGACTATTATTTATCTATTAACAAAAGGTGCAGATCAAGCAACGGTACAAACAATGTGATTTGTAGTAACAGGTTCTAAATATAGACTCAAATGCTGAGAATATAGATTGGTACAGTCAAATGTAATCCTGGTCAGTAGCTGCAATGATGTTTAATAACCTGAGTGATTCAATCTTTAGGACTATGTGACATTTGACAGCAATAAATTTGAGTTTTACATTGTAATAATTGTAAGTAATTAATGTAAAATTAAGTTGTAAGTAGTTATGTTTTATGTCATTCCACATGAGGAAATATTAACAAATCAAAATCCACTGCATCCCAGTCAGTGAACAAAGAACTACCTCAAAAAAAAAAAAAAAAAATCATAAGTGATTTTACTCACGAAAACAGCTTTTCACGTGTAATTCTGCTAGAAAACTAAAGCTTATCTTAAATCCAGTAAATGCATCACTTAACTTTTTCCTTTTTTACCTTTATTTACAAACTTTTTTTTTTAATCAGACACCAATTCAACTAATTATAATGTTTTATTTAAACTGTAAAAATCTCTGGCCTTTGGAGGGGCTGCTACCTTTACAAAGTTTTGTAAATCCATCTACAGGCAGAAGAATAATACTGAGGTATGATTATCCGTAAAATATAGTGCAAGCCATCCATTCTTGTCATGCATTCATGCCCTAAATTCTGCAATGTTTATATTAAACTCTCTAATTGTCTTTTTCTTTCTAGTAGGCTAACTTCACATTCATTGGTCATGAGGAAACCTCTGCTGGCATAAGGCAGATCACTACCACATCAATGAGGTTTCGTCTTGGATAAGTAATGTTTGTAACAGTCATTCTGCTTATTGCTTTACTTTATGTTTGTGTTGAAATTACACTCGCCCTTAAAAACATTCACTCAACACATAGCGTTTCGTTTTTGTTTTTTTTTAAAGTAGTGCAAGGAAATAGCCAGAGATCGAACTTTCAGTGCTTGTTTCAGGATTCAGAGATGTTTAGGGGCAGCAGCGCCTCACCCAGGTCCTAGTGCCTCCGATTTCATTACATTGTAAATATAGAGATAGATAGTACAGTTGAATATCAGAGAACAAATAAGAGAAACCCTGGACAATTTTAGCTATAAATGCATGCACTAATACAGCAGATCAACAACACAGGGACCTGGGCTTGAGTCCTGGTAGTGCCACGCTGCCCCGAACAGTACAGGGGTAGGTTGGTATAGGAATAGATGGGCATCTGAGCCCATGACAGTAACACTAACACCCACTATCCAGTTACAGTATAGCTCCTTGGCAGGGGCTGCTCTACAACATATTCTGCTCCGTCACATATCCTCCACCATATTTCACAGTGGGTGTTAAGTTATTTCCTATTGACCATCATAAACCCATCTTGAGCATTTCCTGTCAAAGAACTGTATTTCCAGTTGGCGGGCCAAACTGGGAGCAAACTGGGAATTGTTTTGTTGGTTAAACTTTTGAACTCCATTTGTTTATATTTGTAAAAAAAAAATGCTTTTTGATATCTCTTCTAAATAGATTGCCGGCATTGAGGTTTTGAGGTTTGATGGTCATAGAGGCTACTTGTCCAACCATCTTTGGAGATATTTTTGTCTTTCTAACCAACCTTCTTTCTGTGTTTCTTCCAGACAGCTTAATTCCACACAGTTGTGGTGATTTTAGGCATGTAAGCATTGGTCTTACAATCTTTAGATCTGGGGCTTATTCCTCATTCTTTCACCCAAGATTTCACCCCTCATTCTTTTACCCAGGAAGGGTAAAATTAGCTAAAAAAAACCTTCATGGCTGAATAATGAAATCACATCCCTAAATAGCAGACCTTCCAAATTGTTTGTTTGCATGCATGTGGCGTCTAATTGTAGATTTCAACCCTTAATGACTGCAATATTCTGCAAACTTCCAACCGTGGAGATGTTGTGGAGATATTTTCGCCTTTCCTTATCACTGTGCGTGGGGGAAAAAATTACAGATTACAGCACACCAAGCAGGTTCATTCCAGTGTGCTATGTCATACATAATGTTATAATTACACCGCCTTTAGAACAAGGCACAGTTTAGCTTCTGAAAACTAACACTGAGGAACAAAGTTAACAATCAGATCACATTAGGATTAAAATCTTGATTAATTTGTAGGAATAGGTCGAAACGGCATTATATTTATGACAATTATATCTCCATTGTTATATGCCATGTAAGAAAAAGCATTTTATTAAATCCGAAAAAAAAAAAATGCTCATTCTATTTTGTTTTCAGACGTTTGACTAGCTTTGAGCTTTTCTTGTGGCACCAGTTGAAAACCCAAAAGTCATTATCCCAGAAAATTAGAATATTATATTATCTACGGGTTTAGGTCAGGTGAGTTTGCTGGCCAATCAAGCACAGTGGCACAATGGTTATTAACCTGGTAGATGGCTGCGCTGACTTTGGACTTGAGAAAACACCAGTAGATGACATGGTTTCCATCATTCATTGTGGAAACTTCACACTAGACCTCAAGCAGCTTTGATTGTGTGCCTCTCCACTGTTCCTCCACACTCTGGGATTTTGATTTCCAAATTAAATGCAAAACTTACTTTCATCTGAAAACAAGGCCTCGGACCACTGGGCTGCACTGTCCAGTTCTTTTTCTCCTTGTCATGAGTGGCTTAACACAAGGAATGCGACAGTTGTTGCCCATGTCCTGGATAAGTGGTGGCTTTTGAAGCACTGACTCCAGCAGGAGTCCACTCCTTGTAAATCTCCCCCATATGGCCTTTTCTGGACAATCCTTTCAATGCCTGTTACTTGCCTAGAGGAAAGTTTTATTGCTTAAATGTTGATCCTTGATGTCTCAGGAGACTTTTTTGTGATTTTCACTTTTGTTTTATTTAGAGATCAACTTTGTCACAAATGTTTCTCCTAAAATTACTTAGGGGAAATAGCAGTAGACAACAACGAGACATGAGATACTTCTGAGGTTAAAGGAGATAAAACTGAGAATTAGTTTTCAGACACATACAAAATCTGAGGAGATCTCCTTCTTGTCTTGATTTAATCTCTTTAGAAACTCCATATTTTTTCTTTTAGGATGAACAGGAATTAA
>JAUZSU010032886.1:0-10359 GCA_034780255.1 Parotocinclus maculicauda | reverse complement strand
TTAAATTTAAAATTGATCATGCACCAAAATTAAACCAATAACAAAGCTTCTAGAAAATCACACTGAAATGCACATATTATTTTAAAAACATTTGAGTTACTGCATAGTTTGTTTTGTCTGCTGCTGATGTTTCCAGCATATACCATCTTTCCTGTCTGTTATTTTTTAAGACACATACATCAGCCATAGTGTGTGCATCACAGCCTAAATGTGCGATCACAACAGACAGAGAAACGCACCAACTAACAACGAAATGCCCACACACTTAAATGCAAGACGACACAGCACACAAAATATGTCACATCAGGAGAGCACGATAGCTTGATTTTGCCCGAGCAAAACATTTGGTAAGTAGAAAATCCGGTGTGACCAGTGTGAAATGGAAATTAAGCATATAATAGCTGAACGTGGAACACGTGAACGCAGCAAGAATTACCATTAGCAACACAAACCATATTTAAATGAGACCGCATCATTGTCATACAGGAAATCTGTGAACAGGTGGTGCAACAGCTTAAACGACCAATTTGCTATGAACATACTTCCAAGGAAACAGAATGACACAAGGCACTCTCTAAAACCACAATTTAAAAAACTATATTTTTCCTTTCAAGATACTCAAGTTTACATTAAACTGATGGTAGGATTTCATAGGGGAATAAATGTGTACACTAAGACGCAACAAAAAAAGTTCCAGACGTGGATCTTAAGATCTTAAGAGTGAACATTAACTCACTCAAAAACCCAATGGTGAATCTCTGGCATATCCAGCGATTAAAACTCAGTTTTCTTCTCACTAGCACTTGCCATAAATGGTCCCAAACTACACTGCTCACAAAAATTAGATCATGTTTAATTGAAGGATATTTCATTTCAAAATATCCCCTATTTTTTGTGAGCAGTATAGGTAGGCAGCTGCAGTGATGTATCATTACAGTATCATGGCTTAATACCTTATCTAGGTGAAGAGACAGCAATTGGGTCATGCTGATGCAGTCTTTATATAACGTGACTCACAGAACAGGGCGGGACCCTACGTCAGATTGTAACAAAATGTTCTACCTAGACAAGGTTGCTGCAACCCAATTGTCTCATTCCAGTACAAAGAAAGCTAAACCCCATGACCAGTCTTTCACTTCTACTAGTAATGGTGATTCATTGTCATCTTAAGCCTCAAATTATAAAAACAAATCTATATCAGACAGACAGCACATCTGCTCTCATGTTCCTAATAGATGATGTTTCATAAGTGATCTATTTCTGTCTCTCACTTTACAAAAGGAATTTAGGTCAACATGAACAAGACCAGCTCTCAGTGGCCTTTGAAAAACACTGGGAAGTTCCCCAAAATGAGAACTGTAAATCCTCTTTGCCATTAACAATAGGTGGTATTTTACTCATCTGCCCAGCCAAAGCATGGCTAATGAAAAACCATGACTAGACACATGACTGGTTGCTTTCTAAGCAGTCATGTTCATGGAAAGAGAGAAGCAGAATTATGAGATCCCAGAGCTGGGCTGCTTTCCAGTGTGTGTCAGCTGAGCATATGTGTTTACACTCTTGCCGCCTTCGCCGCATGTTGTGTGATAAAATGAGACAAAGCCCCCAAACTAAACGCCTACACCCTCCATCAGTGTAGGGAGCAAGAGAGCAGGGAGTACATAAAGGCTAGGTCCCAAATCGCATACACTAAATTAACATTATACCAAAATCTATATTGTAGAGGAAGCATAGACCAAGGAGGAAATTGTATGCCAGAACTTTATGCTAACTTGTTAATAATAAATATTATTTATTTCATACCTGCATGTTTATACATTTTCTACATTTATTTATGCCAACTGATTTACTTTGCATTGACTGACTGTAAAGAAGAACAGCCTGCATTGTGCACAAGAACTTTCAGGTGTCCATTTTCTCAGCCAATATTTTTTTACTCTTCTTAAATGTTTAAAAGTGTTTAAAAAGTGATACTCCATTACCTGTTGTGGAAATAAATGCTTCAGGACTCATTCCCTCTTGGTTGTGTGCAGCCAGTGAGGTATGTTTATTTATGATTTCCTTGTGAGTGTTTATATTTTAGTTCTTGTACATGTACTGTGCTTGTACTGTATATTGTCATGCACTGTATTTAAACAATTTAACGGTTAATTTAATGACCATTGTGCAATAACTGAAGAATTTCCTGGAGGGAGTTGAATGTTTAGCAGTTCAGATGCTGCGTAGATTGTAGCATACCAGCAATTTCCAGAGGAACATCTAATGAATTTAGGGATCTTTTGCACACAATTTTCTTACAATAATACCTTTAATATTTAAATTTCAGTACACTGAAAGATTGAGAGACTATGTAAATGTGCAGTCAATTACCATTTTTCGATAAACAGCCTGTTTTACAGAACATAATGTAGTCATTAAACAGCACATACCTGTATACAATTTTGTATTAAATAGCAGCATTTCGTTTTTTAAATGTAGCCCCTCTCTTCAGATTTGGAGGCATAATGTGAAGGTACATCCCAAACCACAGCTTGTTCTGTCTTGCAATGCTTACAGCAGTTCTTCTCCAGTGCAACTGAAGCACATTATGGAAGTGAAGTATCAACTTTGCATGATTACTTTACTTGACATGCATTTTGTTACTCTCTCTCAAAGCACTTAACATTGGGAAGTTATGGGACACCACCTTTTGAGATTTATAAACCACAAATTAAGAATGATTATGGACCTTATTCCACCCAAGGTTGGCTACTTGTTGATACGGTTTACAATCATCAATTTATTTTCATTTAAATACCTACTTACTTGCCCAATAAATAACCGAGGACACAGCAGAAAAGAGCACTTGCCTCTTGCACGTCTATATTTATAAAACTGAGATAGCATAATTAAATGAAAGGGATTGTCAGCCAACAGCTGTAAGAATGAGTTTTTTCTTTTCTGGGTATTTGTGATAAATTTGATGTTGATGACCTTAACTTAACCAGTAAAACTGGATAGCAAAGCTGTAATTCCGACTAACAAACATTGGATTTCATTGGATTTCCAAGCTTTACTTGGAAATCACATTTTTTCGCATGCTTTAAATACTGTATGACTATGTGGGACTTGTGGAAGATAGTTTATTAAATGCTTCGTTTTGTGGAATTTTGGGTTTGACCTACATTATATATACTCGTATAACTGTAGAATAAGGAGAAACTGGGAACAGTGGTTGTTTTATTTTACTGTAATCACTTAAATATATCATCATTAAATTCACACCTATAATCCATTTAATCCCAACGACTTCTGTTTTTTTTGTAAATTAGTGTATTTGCACGCATACATATATACACACACACATATATATATATATATATATATATATATAGTTATAAGTTTGTGAGTCCAAGTTTGTTTGTTTTTATTCATTGTTAGTTTGTGTTAAACAAGTCAGAACTTTTTGGCCTCTTGCTTGAACCCATAACCCACATGATTTGCTAGTCATACCCATTTCCAATTTAAACACAACATAGTTTAACTTTGTATGCTGAACTCTTCGTTTGCATAGAAAATCCTGCACATTCCATTCGTCATGGATTTAGATTCCTTATCTTTAAATTGATCCAGGAAAACAAAAATGACATCAAGTCCATTAGTTAAATTTAATTACTCTGACGCTCTTAATAAGAGCAAAAAGATTTAGATATAGCTTTGCAGCACACTGTTGCAAATTTTATTATGGGTCCTTTTGTTCTCCGGGTGAATTGGTTTAATCCTGGTGCTTCTGCATCTCGGTACAAACGGATGAAATAAAAGCACATGGCATACCTGGCTAGCCACCTAGTCCATGACCTGTTATCCAAGCAAAATATAACTAAAATGATGGTATCAAGGATTATAACTAAAAGGATGATATCAGTGATTTACCAGGTTATACTGGAAGCAACATTTATTGCACTCCCATTGATGTGACCACCCAGTTTCAGACTCTGATTTCAAGATGTTGTGTGGTACAATGCTCGAGTAGCATCTTAAAGTCTTGATAACCAGCAAACACACCTCTTGATCATATTAATATCAAAACAGAATTGTGCATCCAAGCTAGCTACTCTGTTGACTGTTCCAGTCCCTATATACCTGTATTTTTTTCAGTGTTTTAACATATTAATAATCCACACAAGACTGGGCTGTAAACAAATACAAGTGAATGAGCGAAGATGCATTTATGAATTTGAATTTTTGAATAATACATGTGTAAAAGTCCCTTCGTAATTATGTAAAAAATATCCCTTGTATACATTACATATTTTGATTTTTTTTAGGTTGTGGAATTTTCAGTCCATGCCCTCATTGCTCTAGCAGGTCAAAGCTCATTCCCTTTAAAATATTGAGAGAAAATCTAACCTGTAGATCTTTAAGTTCTCATATTAGATGTCATGAATGAAGATGAATAGATGAATAATGTAACAAAATGAGCAAATAAAAATCAAATATGTACACTTGCAGTCTGTCTGATTTCTATGTATTATAACAGTGAAAGAATAAAGCTCAAAGGCAATATACAGTATAGTACAGCGGTAAAGCTTATTATTATTAGAATATAAATACAAAATGATATAGTCTAAAATAATGTAATTTATAATATATTAGATTAACAATAGTAAAATTGCATTATAGTACACTGCTCACAAAAAATCGGGGATATGTCTTTGTGCGAGAATTCGTGTGTGTGTAAATGTGTATGTACATGTTTATCTACAAGAGAACTTCAAAAGTGAAATAAGCACAGTATCTTACTTTTGTATCACAAATGGAGTAATATTTCAGTTCCAAGTATCGTATTGAAGTTGAAACTTTATGTATCCTGACAAGACTAATCCTAAGCAGATACTAATATAGACTCTTATTACCATTTCTATCTGTGTAGAATATCTGATTAAACAAAAAAAAATATTATATTAATAATTATATTATAAATAATATATAAATAATATAATGCCGTTGTACATGACAAGAGTTATTTAACAATGACTGTTAGAGGAAAAAAAAGTTGCTCCCGTTTTATGCAAAACAATGGTGAGGTAAGCGTTGAGTAACAAACGTTGCATAATGTCTTATAGAACTGACCTTCATTTAGGATGACTGAAGAATATGTGCTTTTTATATAACCTTGTTGTACATGTACATTACAATTTTTTAACTGGCTGAAAGTGAATTTAACCTCGATTAAGATTACTGATTGCAGAATGGTACATTTGATTTTGGATAACCATTTAGATCACCATCAATGGAACATGGATTTTCACACACCCTGCCTCTTTTCTCTCCAACATAAATGATCTTGTTCCCTGCAGCAATCCTGCACAATCTACTATGATCCCCTTATACAAATGGGACAGAATATAGAACCCCTGGTATAATTTAGGTCAGACCCAGACAGCTGCTGGTCAATAGAGCACTGATTTCCTTGCCAACCTGCTTGACCTCCTTCAAGTGATAATTTTACAGCAGAGACTATATGACCTCATTACACTTGTTATGTAAAAATCACAAGATGTCAAAGAGAACAACATGTTAAAGAGAACAGGGAGTTCTAACACCTATGGCTGAAACAGGATATATATATAGCCTACGTACGGGTGTGTAGCCTGTATTCTTATGTAAACAGGTTAAACTGGGATTCAGTTTCTACAGGGTGCATACCTGAAGTTTTATACTACTTCTAATAATATCCCTAATAATCATTCCATTATTTCCTATTTTTTTCTTATTATAGTTGCCATTTGGCAACCTGCACGGTGGTCATTATACAAAATGTGTATAACAACGTGTACTACTTTATCAGACTTCATGATTAGGGGTTTGGTTTCTGGACAGGTAGCTTCAAAACATAACGTGCAAACACAATAATCGGAGTCCACAGAGTCCTTCAAAACGTTGCGAACATGGCCAGATTTGGTAATGCACATTGCACTTGATTAAAAACTTCCAACCAGCACTCTGAACATAAACACTTAAACTATTTTAAGGTGCATATACTTCAGGTAGTTAGTGAAACTGGATCAACTTAACATCAAAATAACCCCTCAAGAACTGTTTTCTAAGAGTGGTGTCATTTACATCTTTCTGATGGATGTCAGTAAGAAAAAAAGGGAGTACTCTAGCTAGCCAGTGCCTCAGCATCAAAGGAGAGAGAGTTTATTAATAGTTATTTTAAGAATTGTTCCAGAAAATAATTCTACGAATGTGTGTATTTTGAAATAAAACCCTTTGACAATATTCTGTGTATTCTGTTTTCTTTCTGCCGTTACTAGTAATGGATTTAAGAACGATCAGCAACCAAAAAAAAAGCCTTATGATTCCTAGATGGTCACCTGAAGAACAATTTTCGTTTTTAGTTTGGCTGTGGCCTAGATAACCAGTGTCTCAGAATCAAACGTGGTATTTTTAAGTAGTTCTTAATGGTGTACGTTTCCAAAAGATAATTCTGAGAGTAAAAAGCAGAGAATTTGGACGTAAATTACACCCTTCGTAAACATGAAAGTGATGACCTATCTAGGCCAAGCCTGATACGTTTATCGATACAGCTATTTTCAGATCTAACTTGCTACAATATACGATTTTGATGGTGAGCACCTGTGTATTTGGGCACAATATTCTGTCCTGTATCCTGTGTTCCTTCATATCTCTTCGATACCCATTCTAGTGGAATCAGTTCCACCTAGAACAGTCAACGTAAAAGAACTCTCAATGGAGACCTGTTTCCTAAGATTGGTTCAGAGTATCACTTTGTCATTTGAACCAGAAAGTTCTACTTTGGTCTCACCTACCCAAAAAACATTTTTCCAACAGCCTTCTGGCATGTACTTGTTTTTTTGCAAACTAAAGACAGGTAACTGTCTCATTTTGAGAGCAGCTTTCTACTCCAACCCTGGCATGCACAAAACTGTTGTTCAGTGTTCTCTTGATGTTGTTCTCATAACCACATTAGGAAATGCCAGAGAGGCCTGTAGTTGCTTAGAAGTCACTCTGGGCACAGTTGTGACATCACCAGTGTTACACTGCTTGCCCCTTAGAGTGATCTTTGTTGCTTAACAACTCACAGGATGGGTAACAATCCTCTTGAGTTTCCTCCATTGTTCCACCACCTAAGTCATCCCATTGAAAACTTTTTAAACTGAAATTTTAAGTTTCAAACTAACTGCTAATTCTTAAAGTTTATGTAACATGGCCACTCATGCATAGTGAGTAAATACTGTTTAACTAGATTATCCTTAACTACTTTTGGACTAATATGACTTGGTGTTTAGGCCATATTGATTCAAAACATTAGAAAATTGGTAGACAAACTTTCAAGCACTGCACAAAACCCAGATCTAGTTAGCCAGCGTATGAGCATTAAAAGTGGTGGGAATATTGAAAATGATTAATTTGTTACCGAATTTGCTCTAAAATGTGGTAATGAGGGTAATAACGAGGGTAATAACAAAATAATCGCCCTCTGTACCCTATGTTTCATAACTGACTCTAGCAGGTCAAACTAGCAGCGCCGCATAACTGACTTTGTAGCGACACACTGTACAGTGATACATCATTGAAATGGCTTACCTAGTTCGACAGATTGGTCATACTTTTCCAAAGCGTTTTGCAGCTCTCGTTTTTTCCACAGACTCTCGCCTTCGAGCCAGTACTTTCTAGCTTTACTTTCCGCCTCGAACCACTTGTCGAGCAGGCCGGTGAGGATGACGCTGGCTCGCAGGCCGGTGGTGCTCCACGACTTACTGATGTTTGCTCGGCACGACTTGCACTCGCTGGTGTCCTCCAGACAACGTTTGCAGAAAGTGTGCCCGCACTCCAGGGTGGTCGGGTCGGACAGTAAACATGTGCAGATGCGACAGGAAAACAGATCGAGAGCGTACTCCTCGCTCGGATCCTCTGGGTCTGAACAGGGCAACCCGGAGCCGCTTGAGCCCGATCGCGAGCTGGAACTCGCTTCGGAGTTTAGCTCTTTCCCTCGGATGGTGCGCGCGATGCTCTCCACTAACACTTTCAACTCGTCGGGTCTTAATCGGTTTAAATTCGCCGCCATACAGTA
Source organism: Parotocinclus maculicauda (assembly GCA_034780255.1). Classification (NCBI taxonomy): domain Eukaryota; kingdom Metazoa; phylum Chordata; class Actinopteri; order Siluriformes; family Loricariidae; genus Parotocinclus; species Parotocinclus maculicauda. The sequence continues at coordinate 2,279 of JAUZSU010032886.1, read as the reverse complement.
CGAATCAAGAGCTTCTGCTATGCGATCGGCGCGGGCTAAAGCGTCCGCCTTGCGCAGGAAAAGCCCCCGGTCGGGCTGGTGAAGCTCGGCAAGCTGAGAGGAGTAGATTTCCACGGCTAGCTCGTAATCCCCGGCCCGGCATGCTTCTTCAGCCACTTCCAGCATTTCAGGGCACACGCCGGGTGTACTCTGGTCGTGCGCGAAATACTCAACTGTGCTGTGGACCCCGGTGTCCATTTTCAGCCTGATTAAATTCGTTAACTAATCAAGTAAATTTTAAAAAGCATCAGATTTAATTGACTATCTGTCTTTGTTCAGGCCTTAGTGTTGGATCGGCACAATGAGGCATGTGCCTGAGTCAGTGTTACACAATTTAAATTCCACGACTGAACGTCGGTGTCCGGGAATCAGCATAAACAGCTGATCCATATCGTATAATGGCTACACATGGCAACACTCGTAGATCTAAAAAGCGGAATAAACTACCAGAAGCGGAGTTACAACGAATTAAAGGGCGAGAGGTCCCTCACCGCAAACAAAGCAGACACTACAAAGAAAAAAAACAGCTAAAGCAGTAATAGACAAGCAAATATTTAGAGATCGCCAAGTCACGTTTCGGTCTGGAAGAGGAAGATCCCTGGTTCTGTAATATCTGATTCCGGTTTGTAATCAGTCTAGTAGTTTTTACATAAGACACGAGCTTTCCGGCAAACTGCCCACCCCATAATCCCATCAACTCGCTTCCTCCACGATCCGGCACCGACTTTGTGTCCTCTCCGCTCTTTCTGGCATTCCGCCTTTCCATCCACAGAGCATCTATGAAACTCCATTGACACGACAATCATCAACTTAAGCTACATGACCAAAACGAGCACAATAAGGCATTTTGTGCGCAACCAGTCCGTCTATCCCGCTACATAACAATAAACAGCCCGCACTGTCCCCTCCCGTTGTACAGCACGTGACCTCCATCCAGCCCTCCCATTGGATTGTTATATAGCTCACTTATATAATGACACTCACGGTTGTGTAACCCAAAAGAAGATAAGCAGGGCTGTCTAAAATTTATCCACCACTTCGTATTATTCTGTCGAAATGTCTCGGTTTTGGCCACATTAGACGAACACAGCTGACATATCCTTAAAGTAGAAAATTTTAAACTAGGACAAAATGGATTTGCTCTCAGAATTTATGAATAGGCCTACTTTATGTAAGCTTCATGATTCACGTAAGATGGAATTTACCAGCTTTACACATAAGCATGGTGAGAATGATACAGCACTAGGCTTAAGTAAACATGTCTTCATGTAACAAAGTTTATTTCTTATGTGAATTTGTAAGTGGTTACATAGCAAAGTAGGTCTGGCACATTACCAGCCTCTCACATCAGGACTGTCACATAACCAGTCCCCCACATTAGACCTGTCACATAACCAGTCCGTCTTACATTAGGTCTGACACGTAACCTACTTTTCACATAAGCTGAAGGAAATATTATACAAGCAGTAATAAAATGCACTCCACCTACACTCCAAAACATGAGTTTTAAATAACACATATGGAAGTTATTATAAAATTCATATTAAAGATTACCAAACGTCCACCTTAACTCACAGCATCAACCACTTGGATGGCTAGATACTTATTCAATGTAACCAATTAAATTTCAAATGTATTTATATAGGGCTTTTTACAATGGGGCAATATTACAATACTATAATATTAATTAATTTAATTTGCAATATTATATTACCTTAAAAGGCCAATCCCAAATTGAGCAAGCCTAGGGCGACAGTGAAAAGAAAAAAGCTTCCTGAATAAAGAAGTAAGAAACTTTGGGAGGACCAAGACTCAAAAAGGAACTCCTTGGGTGGCCTAGATGTTAATTGAATAATTAAGTTGTAGTAATAGTGAAATTAAGTAAATAACACAATTTAAACCAATAATAAAATTCAAAATAAATAACAAATCGATTTAGCTTAATGAGTTCTAGTGTTAAGGTATTGGAGGCGCATCATCTTCTAATAAATATGTTATGGAGAGAGTTACTGCACTCTGGTGGGACCCGGGCAAGGTGGGACTGGTTATTGTTAATGAAGACCAGTAAAATGATGCTGAGGTGGAGGAGCATCTAAGTGTGAAGTGCTGGAACTGGCACCGGAACATCACCTTGGAGGAAAAAGAGAAAATGTAGTTACTTATGGGTTGGGAGAACAGAGTGTATTAACAGTAACTGATGCCATGTGCAGCATGAGACTCCGGCAGCACTAACTATAGCA
>JAUZSU010032875.1:0-10359 GCA_034780255.1 Parotocinclus maculicauda | reverse complement strand
TGATTGTACTTGATTAGGAAAGGCACACACCTGTCTATATAAAACCGCACAGCTCACAGTGCATGTCAATGCAAATGAGAATCATTAGATCAAAGGAACTGCCCAAGGAGCTCAGAGACATAATTGTGGCAAGGCACAGATCTGGCCAAGGTTACAAAAAACTTTCTGCAGCACTCAAGGTTCCTAAAAGCACAGTGGCCTTCATAATCCTTAAATGGAAGAAGTTTGGGACGACCAGAACTCTTCCTAGACCTGGTCATTCAGCCAAACTGAGCAATCATGGGAGAAGAGCCTTGGTGAGAGAGGCAAAGAAGAACCCAAAGATCACTATGGCTGAGCTCCAAAGATGCAGTAGGGAGATGGGAGAAAGTTTCACAAAGTCAACTATCATTGCAGCCCTCCAGTCGGGGTTTTATGGCAGAGTGGCCTGACGGAAGCCTTTCCTCAGTGCAAGACATATGAAATCCCGCATAGAGTTTGCCAAAAAACACACGAAAGACTCCCAGACTATGAGAAATAAGATTCTCTGGTCTGATGAGACAAAAAATAAACTTTTTGGCGTTAATTCTAAGCGGTACGTGTGGAGAAAACCAGGCACTGCTCATTACCGTCCCTATACAACCACAACCGTGAAACATGGTGGTGCGAGCATCATGCTATAGGGGTGTTTTTCAGCTGCAGGGACAGGACAACTGGTTGCAATTTAAGGAAAGATGAATGTGGTCAAGTACAGACATATCCTGGAAAAAAACCTCTTCCAGAGTGCTTAGGACCTCAGACTGGGCCGAAGGTTCACCTTCCAACAAGACTATGACCCTAAGCACACAGCTAAAATAACAAAGCAGTGGCTTCAGAACAACTCTGTGACCATTTCAGACCTGAAAAAGTCTGTCTACCAACGTTCACCATCCAACCTGACGAAACTGGAGAGGATCTGCAAGAGAATCCCCAAATCAAGGTGTGAAAATACTCATGGCTGTACTAGTTTAAAAGGGAGCTTCTACTAAATACTGAGCAAAGGGTCTGAATACTTATGACCATGTGATATTTCAGTTTTTCTTTTTAAATAAATTTGGAAAAAAAATTCTACATGTCCGTTTTTTTTCTGTCAAGATGGGATGATGAGTGTACATTAATGAGAAATAAAATGAACTATATAAATAAATAAAACAAATAGTGATAAATTTAAGGGGGTCTGAATACTTTCCATACCCACTGTAAATACAGGTATGTGTCACTACCCTACTACTATGTCCATTTGCTTTAATGACAATGAAATTGTAACAATGTAACAATTATACAATCAATAGTAATAGGCAATAAAAAGCTGTCCTTTAACTTCAGACACTGCAGCTGTAAACAGCTGGTCACCTTAACAGCCAATCATGCTGCAGAGGTTTGGTTTAAAAAATGTCTGTGTGTGTGTTTGTGTTACATTACATTGCCTAAAAAGTCTATGTGACCATGGCATGTTCCATAAACGACCATTTCAGACAATGTCTGGAGCTTAAAACAGCATATACATGTAATTTGCTTTAAATTGTTGTTTTTTAATAAGGATATCTCTAAAGTAGTATGTGACCAACAGTGTTACAGTGTTACTCACTGTTACTTCAGCCACAATCACTGACACAAGTACAGAAACATGTCACCTCTGTAGACAAACAGTGACAGTAGAAAATTTGTTTTAAACAGTAAGGAAATGACACTTTGAAAAGTTTTCAACCGATTTTAACAGCTCACAATAATAGTTCAACTTCGATGGAGAAGTTGGGGGGGATCCTAGAACTCTGACTTTACCTCAGGCACAGACATTTGAGATGAACTGAAATGCCAACAGTGAACCTGGGAGTACTGTTAAACACCTTAGCCTAACCTTACAGTTAGGTTTTTGAACATAATACAGTTATACATTGTACAAAATGTACAGCTATGTGTCCACATTTACGAAAAAAACCCCTTTTTTCTGAATATGAAATATTGTAATTGTGTGTACTCTTTCAACCACAGTCATTAGACATTATAAAGAGCTCATGGTGAGAAAATGAGAGGCACTTGCAGCTATTCTATGCTCTGTAGTGTGAGAATAACCCAAAGAGAGACAGGGGTACAAAGACAGAGAGACAGTCAGTGTACCCCACACAAATATGCAGACACTCCGTGGCATTAGCTTCAGCAGACAAAACATGAACCTAGAGGCCACATTGTACATTTGCCAGCAACAGCGCAAGGGCAATAAAGACCTGAACTAATGAATGTCAATGCAGAACTGCTAAGGACTATGAGAGGACAGAGACAGTGTGTATAGGGGTAAAGAGAGATTTACAGGTGGAACCAGTCTGTTGTAATTCTGGTGCCAGTTCCAATTTTCATTATAGCATCACCATGGCACAGCTCAACTATAGTAACACTTATTTTCCACTACACTGACTGGAGGTTATCTTGTCTGTGGATTATCCCAGAGAAATACATTACAGATACTGTTTACTGATATATGATTATGATTATTATGGTTATATGATATTGATGTATTAAATGTAAATTTGTCCAAATTATACGAACAAATTATTTACCTTTTTGTATGCAAGATGTGATTCTGTAATTTCTAAAGTACTACATCAACAGTGAATGTGAAAGTCATTCGTTTACAATTCTGTGTTCTATATGTTTGTACAAAAGCACAACACAATCAGTAGCTTCATCTTAGTCGACCACACCCACACTTACCACATTTCCTGCAATCACTATTGATGTTACACTAAAGCTTCGAAACATTTCATCAGCTGAATGTAACCAAATTATACTTAGTGACAAAAATAAATAAATAATGCACTCAGATAGAAATGTTAACTTGGTGCAAAACCTCCCATGCCGTTACATCTCAGGTAACTGATTACATGATTACAGGAGTGGTCTGATTAGATGATTTGGACCACAAAGGGCAACCAATCAGACACAGGTGGCACTTTTACTACACACCCCTCTTCTGCACTTAGCAGAAGGAAATCTGTTGTCACAGTGACCATTAGGTGACTTGCCATTGACAGCCAGCCACTGTTGCCTTTGTTTTCAGTCTGCTAAAGACTGGAATCGTATCATCTTTAAAGACGAATACAGGTCCTGTTTAGTATTTGCCAATAGTTGGGTTAGAGTATGGAGTATAGAGGATGAGTGCTTTAATCTTTACTTTGCTGTGGAGCGTCACACTGCCCCAACTACTGATGTGATCTTCTGGAGAGTCATTACATGTGATAGTCAGTCACCCCAATAGTGATACAACGGACACTAACAACTCAGCAATACGTGCAGGATACGTGTTGACTCACAGGTTACCTGTATAGGTTATTAATAGCTGGCTAATGTTAGCACTGAAGTGAATCTATAATATTACCAAAACTCACCAAGGTTATGTCATTACCAAAGTTAATCTACTGTAAAATATATACAACACTTGTCTTTAGTGCTATTTAAAACACCATCTGTGTTGCGTATCTTATTGTTAAACTTTAAACTTGATTGTGTAGAAATTCTGCCATGCAAACATCTGACTAACATTTGATATGAAAATCCTGGCAGGTAAGAACATATATAGTACATCTGGTGTCAAGTCTAGTTTAGATTTTAATCAGCTGTGGCTTACATCAGAGCACTTGAGAGTGACATGCTGTCTAGAGACCTAGTTTCTCTAGGAGGTATAAATTACGAGTTTTACTTGTATTTCTAACTGCTCAGGCTTGATCCAAGTAATCAGGGTTTTCCACAGAGCTTTATGCATCTGTATCTGTTTAATATCCAGCATATACTGTATGAAATAGCATACTTGTTGCAGATTGTAAAATAATTCAGCAATGAACTTAAACATCAGTTAGCTAAAAACATAGAAGTATTTCATTATTTCCTTTAATAGTTTCTAGTATTATATATGTTATATATAACATAACATATATCAATACTAGAAACTATGAAAGGAAAATAATGACATACTCCTACATTTTTAGCTAACTGATGTTTAAGTTCATAATATGCATATATGAGTTGTGGACATATTTATGATTAACATATTGTAAACAATGGTTTTGTTTTATATAATTGCTACATGAGTTAAATTCAATCCAATACAGTCCAATACAATTAATGTAAAAGTGTATATCAAAATGGAATTGAAATACAATGATCTAATGCAAAAGGAATAGATGGCTCAACTAAAAGCACACATGGTTAAATCAAATAATCAGAAAAATATGCACCTACAGTACTCTCCTGCCTGCACATTCTGGCATTTCTTGCCTGTCTTATTAAACAGATATACCGATAAGATTATCGTTTAATGTGTTATTACATTTTAATGTAAGAAAACAGATGATTCGATTCGGTGCACAGTGGGGATGATAGGTTTGTTTCAGTTGGATTTAACTTTCTCTTATGAAACAGAGCTCTTATGAGACTCCTAATTCAGTCTAATTACTATTAAATGTCCAGGCCAAATCTTTTTAAACAAAAATCTTTGTGTGCATGCCAACCGGTATAGCCCACCAGTGAGTTTGGATTCATTTGCTGGGGCGTTTGGAAGACAGAAGCATGTTTTTCAGCCAATTATGGCCTCAGTTCATTAACATAAATTATGGGGTGTGTTGCACCCATGTAAATGGTCTTTGCAAGAGTTAGATGCTTGATTCAAACAGTTATTGCAAAAGAGTGAGTAAGACTATTTCCCTATAAGGAGTCAAAGCCAGATATTGACACACAACTGAAGTAAAACCAATTTTAATGGTATTAGACTGTCAACTGTTCGTTTCATACACAGCAGTAATGCAGAATGCCCTGGACTGAACTTTGAGGCTTGGATGCCACTGACAACACACTGAACTCAATCCAAGACCAGCATTGACTGACAGAGAATTAGTACCAGACATAGGCACATGAAATCCTTTTCCAGTGGAACACAACAGCCTCAGCTTTAAGTAAGGGAACACCTTGCATGCTGTGGCAGAGCAATAGTTCCCAATGCTGAGCTTCACAAGATCGAATCTTGCCTTACTATGGGCTGATAAAATACACTGCCTTGAAACAAGTCCCTAAAAAAGTCCCTATAATCAAATAAAGAACTAGAATTGTGCTCACTTCCTGTGGTTTGAACACCCCACAAATGGAGTTCAAATGGACAGTTCAAAAACTATAAAAATGCTCCTCTGGTGCAAAAGTGCAAAAGTACCTTGGCTCCTAGGTACCAATGACCCATGCTGCTGGTCTTTGACTATTACATTTAGCTGATGCTTTTATCCAAAGCGACCTACAAGTGATGTTACTTAAGTAATAAGGACATAAGTATACAAGGTAAAAATTTATTATAATAATAATAATTATTATTATTTAAATTAATTTGAAATAAAAATTAACACCAAAAAAAATAGACACCAAAGTGTGTTTGTTAGGGGTGTCTTACTGAAGGACTATAGTACCACTACGGTTAAGATAGTGAAATATGAAATATGTCACTATGTTCCACCTCACCAGACACATCTAGACTAGAAAATTGGACAACATAGATTTTGGAAAAAAATCTGGTCTGATGAGTCTCAAATTCTGTTGCAACATTGATATGGCATAAAAATTTTGCATAACAACACAAAAGCATGGCTCCATCTTACCATGTATTAACAATTCAGACTTGTGGTGGTGGTGCTGTAATGGTGTTGGAAAGTTTCTTTGCAATTTTTGGGCTTCTTAATACCAATTAAGCATTGCTTAATTACCACAGCCTGCTTGAGTATTGTTACTGACCATGTCCAGCAGTTTAAGAACACGGTGACTAGTGGATTTATGAACATGACAATGAGTTCACTATACTCAAATGATATCTGCAGTCAACAGATCTGAAAACAGAGCACATTTGGAATGTGGAACTGACAAATCTGAGGAGTATTTCCAGACCAGAACTTTCCAAACCTAGAATCTATGATATGAAGTATAAAGGCAGTCCTGAAGGCAAATTGAAGTCTTACCTGGAACTAGCAAGGCACAGCATCAACGGCTACTTACGATAGGTTACAATGATATACACACAGTTACTTCAAAAGTAGTCATACATAATAGTTATACATAGATAATTTTCTTATAATGTATACTGTAATTCCTAGCCAAGCATCACTATGTCATGAAACTAGAAAAATTCTCACTTTCTAAGCATAGCTTTTTTTCAGACATGGGAAATGAGAAGACGTTTAAATTTGTAGCTTGAGCCTTTGCCACATCATCATCCCTCCTTTCAATCATTCACTGTTTCCTGACCACACGCTCAGAAACCTGCCAATGCACACACTACACACTCACTTATTTCAATAGGCCAAGTATAGTTTGGACTGGTTCTTCTTGAACATGGTCGTGTGCAATGTGGTTTTCCGTTTCATTCAGCAAATTGACTCATAAAGCCTCATTGAACACTGGCACACTGGGATCATGGCAGACAGAGATTTATCTTGGCCGCATACATCGCTCCCTGTTCAGCACTACAGCATACAATAAATCATTACAGAAATTTTGGTACAGTAACATGAATGCGCAAGGTTCTTTCAGCAACACTGTGATGGGTGAAACACCACTCAGTGTGGTTTGGTTCCCATCAACCACACTTTATATTTTATAATCCATCTAGGTTTTCATGAGCAATTGGTGTATGTCCTCAATCAAGTCTGATTTGTATTAAGTGTTCTGGCATGTGGGCTACCGAAGATTAAGCTTGAACCATAATAATGTATTCAAGCTCCTTAATAATGTAATGAATATAAATACTTCTTATCATAAGAGCAAGGGTTGAGCCATTTAATGATAGTAGTCTATGTGGTAAAGTGAATTGTACTTTACATGGTGCAGTGTAAGCCCACCACTACTATGGTCCAGCAAAGAACCACGGAGAACTGAGTATATTTCAGTGGTGTCTCCAGCCTAGCCATGAACTGTACATAAATGAGAGGGACTAAGTCTGTACACAAGATCTTCCTATTAACCACTGCTGTTCAATCATAGCACTAGTAAAGGTGATGGATGAATATGGGAGGTGCAGGGTTCTTTTCAGTAGAATCCACCACTTGCTGTTGAAAAGAAGCAGACATGATTTGTAGGGAGACACTGCTAGTCTATGGCCCTCCTCCCTCAGTGTAGGGGCTGTGCCTGCCATAATGAATGGCAAGAGACACTGCAGAACTGAACTTTAGAACTTTATAGCTGTAGACAAGCTGTAGAACAGTTTGTGTTTGGGAAAGTACGTGTTGTGTCAAGTAACATTACACACTTTCAGTAAAGCAGTATAAAGTAAATCCAGTCTGATACCTTTAAGGCAGTAATTGAATTTTTCTTGCAAAGTAGCACCATGAAGGTTTTCTTTAACCCACTGTCAATTTACTTTAGCTACAGGAATAAATCATGAATATATTTCTGCATTAACTACGATCATCCCCACACCTATACAGGTGTGTGCATATGATGCCTCTTCCAGGGAATGCTAGTCTAAATTATTAACATTAAACCACCTAAATAAAAAAATGAAATTAAAAGGTTTAAACCGCTTGCTAAACTGTCAGCTTAAATGTTGTTACATCATAAATTATATGAAAGATTTTTGAATATGACTACTGGATTGCAATGTGATATCAACTAAATATGGGTTGTGTAAGAAATATGAGTTGTGTCAAAAAGCGCCTACACAGCTTAACTCATTATTAATAATAGATTCTGGCCTGAGTTACCTGCTGCTAGCTGGCACTGACTGCGGTTGGCATAGGTGAAGTGGGGGTGGCAGCTCTGGGAGGCACACTTGCAGCCAGTCACGGTCAGGTTACAGCCAGAAAACACACAGGCAGGGTTAGAGGGACCCACAAACTTCTCTTTATGCCTCTCCTTGTGCTCTCTGTCATGTTGCCAGGCCTCTGAGAAAGACAGAGGGCCCCGCTGTAACACTTTACACTTAGGCAGCAGCCACACCAATTTATCATCTTATTATTTTCTTTGCAGGGGAGGGCCAAAATTGGGGATTATGATCTATTATTATTCTTGTGGATTTTGAGGGAACCTTTATGTAACATTGGCTAGTTGTCTATTGGCAACTGTGGGCATCAAATGACACCAAATAAATAAATGAATACTGTTGTAAGAAATATTTAATCATTTGCAGTTTATCCATATTCAGAAATCGTAGTCTGTTTTGTGTATTGGTTTAACAGCTAAAGTTTTTAAAATATGCCAGAATTAAAGTTTTTCAGGGGTTCAATACAAAGCAATATGAACAGCTCAAAATAATTTCATTTCTGTGTAATTCTTATGTTTGTTATAGCGGAAATATCACCAGGAACAGCATGTAAATGACATCCTATGGGCATTGTAAAGCAACTTTGCATTCACCCCACGCTAAATGTGTCTAATGATTTAAAACTAAAATTATTTATAACGTATAGTCTAAAACTTTTTCTGTTTACAAAATGTTTCATTTATCAAAGTATCTTCAGTTTCAACCAATAGCAACATTCTAACAGTATTTTGAAAGATATTCAAGAAAAAAATATTCCCAAAGGTAATATTCTTGTAGGGCATCTTCTGTCATCCTAAAATGTTGCCTATCCCACAAATGCCCAAAAGGTTCACTTGTCCTAGTCCACCATCCAATGTCGGTCTCATTTAGCCTGCCTTGACATTTTTTGTAATTTCACCAGTTTCGAGATTGGCTACCGTGTTCGAAAAAAGTCACATACTATACATGGTCACCCAAATATGGAATAAACTCCCCACTTTAGTTTGATATTTAGACAATTTTTTAAGTCTAGGCTAAAAAGATTCATATTTATGCAGGCATTTGGTTAGATTTAGACTAGGGTGCATGGCTCAGGTTACTGGGGCCAGAGTCTGGGGCCATGTCTGGTCTTGTTATGCCCTGACCTTTGGCCAGGAGTGTCTGGTGGGTGGTCTGGCTGGGCTGGGCTTCGGTCCTACTGATCTTGATTCGTGAGTCCTTTGTTGCAGCCCCACATACTAAGATGTTTCTCTACTTCAGCATCACTCTACTGTTTTTTACCAACAAAAACTGGTCCAACCATGGACGGGCCACACCAGAGGGCAGTAACTCTCTCCATCCTTTAGTTGTCAGGGTACGATGTGCCTCTAAGGACTATTTCGACTCAATATCCTAAAGTGACTTAAGTATCCAAAAGTTATATCTGATTACTTACTTAGTTTTACTCTTAATACAAACTAAATTATTTCAATTAACAATCTAAGCCACCCAATCTTTCTTATAACATTTAGGAAGTTTTTCCTTTCCACTGTCGCCCTCAATTTGGTATTGGCCTTTTAAGATACTATACTGTTGTAAAGCTGCTTTGAGACAATGCTCCATTCAATGCTCCATTGTAAAAAGCGATATATATATATATATATATATATATATATATTTACACACAAATAAATCTGACTTGACTTGACTTTATCCTCACTTAGTCTATTGTGTCTTTTTTTCTCAGGAACTTAGGGTACATTTTATGATATTTCTTGTCGATATGGTACATGCACTGGTGTGTTTCTGATGTGATTTACTGATGTTTCATTTGAAGGCTTTTGTCCAACAATTAATTTTTATGCAGGTTACATTTTTGATTGCTAGTCTATATGTGCATGTTTTGTGCATGGGATGATAAAGTGTCATAATTGTAAAATATACTCATAAAAATGCACTTCGATAGAAATATTGGATTGCAGCAAAACTTGGTATGTAGTTATGTCTTAATCGGATATGTAAATGATTACAGTTGTGGTCTGATTTGACACTGGGTATTGACACAAGAGGCACAAGAGGGCCTAAAAGAGGTTTCCTTGCTGCCCTATAAATAGGCTTTCAGAGGCTAATTTTGTGCAGTGTACCTCTAAGACAGCTTCTAGATATACCTCTACGATGCACTCGTAGACATCTGTTCCCAGCTGACAGTTTTGAGGGGTGTTGCATCATTGCAGTTGCAGAGAAGAAACTGCCCACCATCTAGATTGTTCTGAACTATCTGTTAGGAGGGAGCAGTGTTTCCATTAAGGCATTCACATACAAAGCAAACAAGCCCTGGACATCCCAGTCAGAATGCCAGTAGGGTGGACTGCTTGATCCGCCAATTGTTTTGTTGTTCACCATCCAGGTCACACCTTCAATACACTTCCTTGTCTTTGCCTGGACCATTTCCAGGCCCTTAGCAGAAGAAAATGTATTGTCATGACACCTATTACACAGAAAGGACTTCCCAGAAATGTCTCGGCCAGATTGTAACAAATCCTTGGCTTTCCTTGTCACCAGATTTATGACCTATCAAACATTTATGGGACCTAAGGGGC
>JAUZSU010032874.1:0-21917 GCA_034780255.1 Parotocinclus maculicauda | reverse complement strand
ACACTGTGAAATTTTGAAGCAACATATTTTTCCTTTAAAATGTTACATTTACTCAGATTAAACTTTTGATCTGTCATTTATGTTCTATTACGAATAAAATATTGACATTTGCCATCTCCACATCATTGCATTCAGTTTTTATTCCCAATTTGTATAGTGTCCCAACTTTTTTGGAATCCGCTTTGTATTAATATTACCTAATCAACATCAGATTTGACAAAAGTCCTAATAGTAGATAAAGAGAAGCCAATTAAACCAATGAAACAAAATTGGTTATTTATAATATGTATAATATAACTACAATTTAAAATATATATGTAATAATTATTATAAAAATAACTACAATTTTAACAAGTATACTATGCAACAGACACCCAGAAAGACAGAGGTTTCAGTGTCTATTAGGTCTGTTTTGGGGGCTTCAAAGAACATTTTACACATTTTACACGTTGCACAGTTTATCAGAAGAAGTCTTAGTTAATAAACCCACATGATATCAGCATTAAGATATCACAGTGAAATATCAAATCATTTGATTAGTTAAAATTTTGAATACCACCAAGATTAATGAGACTAATATAACGCTATACTGTATAAATTAAGTACTGTAAGCTGTATTCATTAAACTGCATACATCTATGACTTCATGCTGTTTTTGATGTCACACCACTCTGGACTGACTCAAATGCATACCAATAAAGAAATAAAACAATTAGCCATCAACACAGACACACGAAAAAACAGAAAACTCATTGTTTAAGAAAAAGAATGAACAACTCTGGACTGACTCTATGCAAAAACAGTAATAAGTTTAACACTGTGTTAATTACAGTTTTATTACATTTTTTCATGAAAAGATGAACTTTGTTGCTGAATCTAGTGACAGATGAAAAGTATTACCTGGGTAACTGTTGGCATCGACATCAATGCCTCCTGAAACTGACTGGCCGAACATGCTGAGGGCTTTCCCGAGGACAGAGCCTGTGATCCTCTGTGTGCGCGCACACACACACACACACACACACACACACACATTGAACCATTATTTTTTTATGATTTAGACATTTTATAATTGAGCTGCTTTTTAGAATATATGAGACTATATAACTATAGAAAGATACAGCTTAAAATAATAATATATTATATAAGTTATTCTTAAATATAAGTTATATATTATATAACTATATTTCTAATGCAATACCTTCTACTTTTTGTGAGCAGTGTGTACAGAGTACTGTGTAAAAGCCTTAGGTTTAGATATATCATATCTTCGATATGGCTTAAATAGCACCATATTTAATGCGGGAAATTTGTAGGTTGTACTAAATGTAGTAAACAAATATAAAATATAGCTACCCTCAGTGGCATGTATTTAGTGTGACCTCCCCTTGTAAAACATCTGGCAGCTTTATGGGGATGCTAAGAGGTCCCTTATACAGTCTGAAAAAGCTTGATCAGGAATCGTGTTTTTGGACACAGCCAAGGAACCGCCTTTTCAAATGGGGAACATGGTGAAAAGGCTAAGATATGAGTGTAAGTTCATTCAAATTGGAATGAAGATCAATGGAGGGTATTATATAAAAGGGTATTATGAAGTGATAAAGAGTGTCCAGGATCGAAAATTTTGGCTATTATACCATTGCAAAAACAACAAACCTAACAGTGGCATACGACATTTATTCAGTACTCTAATTCACTTTCTTTTTTGGTCTAGATGACAAGGTATGTAGTGTATCTCATTTACACTTGGGTGAGACCTTTCTGTTCTTGTTACCACTTCAGTGAGATATATCGCCGATCACATGACCGCAATGTTAATACTTGGGTTAGAATTTTGAGCCCATGATGATGGCCTGCAAAATTAAATTCTCCAGTAACTATATTCATGCCCTTCTGTTCTGATCTGGGTGAAATACTGCAACATTCAAATCGGCTAGCAAAGTTTCCAACCCACCTAAATTCCAGATGTGCTTGACTACCTCCAAGGTACATTACGATGCTGACATGATCGCACAAGCTTTGTCTTGTGTTTCCCAATTACATTAAATGTTCTAGCTATATGATATTACCCAAAATAAAAAAAGGCTACTTTGAAACTGTCTAGGCTGCTTTGTCTGAAAGAAATAGCAATACACAACAATTGTGGTTTAATGTAAACCAGATGTTGTTTTGAACGGAACATCAAAAAAGGTCAAATTAAAATTCAGGGTCAAGGGGGGCAGGGGCTTAATTGACAAGACAGGGCACAAGGCAGAGACCTCAGATGCGTCAGTCTATCACAGAACACATGAACACCTACACACACAAACCACTTGCTCACAATGGGACGCATGTTTATGGAATTGTGAGAGGAAACTCACAGAGATATGAAGAGGATAGGTTCATGGGCAATGCCTGGGGGTAAGACTTGGACCGGTGTCTCCAGAGCTGTGAGACAACAGCGCTACCCAACTCACAAACACATTGCAAAGTATAATACTGACATACCAAATGCATACCATTAAAGAAATTAAAAATTAGCCATCAAACACAGACACACGAGAACTCATTTGTTTAAAAAAATGTCAGCAAGCCAATTATTTGAATCTAGAATTCAATCTAATCAAATACCATTAGCAACATGTTCGCACCCCTCAAGCACAAGACATAAATACTGTAGATGTTATCTTAGAGGTTTTTTTAGGAGGACCATGATCTACATGATACACAACAGTTAGTGACTAAAGACCTATGCTTATATCGCTATTTTGTAATCTTAGATTTACATTTACAGCATTAAGCAGCTGCCTGTATCCCAAATGATTTATAAATCCATTGATGACTAAAGTCCTTAAGAAGCTCAACAGTGGCAGCTCGCCAGAGAAAAGATTTGAACTCACAACCTAACAAATGGCAGACTTATCAAATGAGCTACCACTGTTCATGCCCAGTGAGACACTCATACACACACTCACAAATCAAGGACAATTTGGACTGTGCGATTAAACTAAAGTGTCTGGAGTAAACCTACACAGAAACAGGAAGGACATGCAGATTTCACACTGAGAGTCCCATGACCACTCCACCCGGATTGAACCCAGGACCTTCTTGCTATGACGTAACAGTGCCACCCACCGAGCCACTGTGCTCATGTTTGTTTAAGCATGTATTTTATATTCAAGTATGTTTCATACATAATGCAATAACTAACTTCTGCTGGCAGACTCTAGACCCCCAGAAGGAACAATGAGACAGGATGAGCTTTAAGAGGCTGGGAAGTGGAGAGAGAGGGAAGTGAGGAAATGTCTGGAAACGTCCCACCTCATACATCTATGAGTGTAAACAGCAGACTGTGGACGTACTTGTGAGAAGCTTGGTGTTATACCACTTTTCCTCCCATTGTAGATATAAATAGCACCACGCAAGTCGTCTTCCAGCGGCGCTCCGATTGCCACGTCTAGAACACACAAACATCCAAAACCTGATAACAACACAGCTAAACAGTAGGTAGGTAGGTCATTGCTTTTCAGATTACTCAGACTAATTAGATTGAGATTCAGACTAAAATTAATTACTGTGACTTATTAAGTGAGCAAGCAAAGTATCCAGTCCTATCTTCGAAAATTCTTATGAATATGGATTATTATGTTTACTTAAGCTCAATGGAGTAACTGAGGTTGTAATTGTAAGTTAAATACTGTATACACACAATCATCAGCAAGTGTGCTTAATGTACAGAATTTATAGTAAATAATATAATCCATGTACTGTTAGGTTTTTTTTTGTCTGCGTATAGTGTTTAAGTTATACAGTACAACCTCATTAATGTATATAATACTTTAACCATATTCATTTTCTGGGGTTTGAAATGGATTCATTCAGTTGACATTATTCCTTATGGGAAAAATAATCAGTTTTGGCACTTAATGTGCCTTCTGAAACAAATTAATGATGAGTACTGCCGATACCACAATACTCGTACTTGTACTGTATTGTACAATCTCAACCCATAAAAATTGTGAAAGTATATCTGCTTTTCTCCACGGTTGCTTTTTAAAATCTTTTAAAAACTATTAAACGACAACGTAATGTTTTTAGATACATCATTACATAATTATTAATTTATTCATAATGCTGTCCCACTTTCATATCACCACCAAAATACAAAAAGCTGCAATCCATATGTTGAATGCATTGACCAGTAAGTGAGACTACACCCTTGTACCCCATGGCTACTTGGTGAGTATTTATGTGTCCTGAAATAACAGCAGCGTGAAAATATCTGTGCAAAATTAAAAACTGGTAATACAAAAACAGAACTTTGCAATTAATCCAGCCTTGATAATTCTATAACAAAACTGTATGCCTTTTTGTGTGTACAGATGTTCAAACCTGTCTCTGCTAGCTACGGTCTTACATTTTTGCGTTACGAAATATAAGCACAAGCAACATCGGGAATACAGTTATACATTTCAAATTGTTGTCAGCAACTATGACTTTAAACCAGTTTGGAAGAAGAGTCCATGTACTGTACATAAATCTATTTCAAACTGCAAACCAGTGGTTTTATTATTATTATACATAGTACATGACTAACATAGTGATTTAAGGAGAAGCTGGCTGATAAGCAGTGCTGCATGGCAAATAAACATTTTCTCTTTGCACACACATATTTAAGTCATCAGGTTACAGTATGTACTTCTAGTCAATACAGTCAATACGGTGGAGTTGTTACTGGTGTTTAGGGACTACTTTAAAACGTCTAGACATACTCTGACAGCCTCCCTTACATGGAAAACTGCAATTCTCACCTCTGTTGAAGACGTCTGTATAAACAGACAATCCTGGCCGGTACCTTTCACTACCCTGCCCTTTACTTGATGGAACAGCTATAAGCTATTACAATATAATACAATCTATTATATTCGGTTAAGAATCTTCTTCACAATTAACCTCATATGTTCTACACAGTACTGCATTGTTCCTTTTTTATGTAAAGTGAAGAACGTAATCCTGACGACGTCTCACTCAATGGAACTTAGTTTCTCTTAAGGTTTATTCCTTATTCCTTATCTTACAATGTCTTCCATGTCACCTTGGGCTTATCATTCAGCATCTAGGGTTATCTGTCTTGTTAGAAGCATTATATAATTACAATGGAGTAAAACTGGATATTGTTCTGACAAACCATGAGTACATCAGGGTTTAAACATTTAGTCTATGGATTTGACCAAATAAAGCCAGCTATCCTACTGTTCCTACTGTGTGTTAGACCTTAATGCAAACCATGCATTTAAATATGGTTTACCTATGCACACCATTAAATAATGAAGTGTAAACATGGGCTGCACTGTGTAACATTTTCTGCAACATTCAGATGTGTGTAAATGTTATATGCGTTTGTCTGATATAATGAAGAAAGCTTTATATTACATAAGGAGCCCACTGTGGTACCCTATCAGAAATTCAGTAAGGCCACAAACAACACTGAGGTCATGTTTTTCAAGTTCTGATCACATGATAGATGTCGAAGTTGTATGGGTGTATAGATTCATCATCGAGCAAAAGGGGAAGCGAAAGAAAACTAACTGTACCATAGCACCAGCATAAGGTACAGAATGTGCTCTGAACTGCGGAAGGAAAAGCGCAATTTCACTTATAAATTCTGTGTGAGGTGAGGCTAGAAAGAAGATGATAACAGGAAATGAAGAAAGGTAAGGCTAGAAATAGAGTTATCTAGGTCATGAAGTCACTGAGTGTGGTTAGCTTAAACTTAGATTACCCACACTGTGTTCGCTTCACCGCACTCTGACACACACATGACCATGTGTGTGACCCAGACACACGCTCATTCTGTTGTCAAAAGGTACTCTACTAACTTGATTGCAGTCAATCTGTTACTAGGACTAACTTTGACCAGATATTGTTTGGGAGATGGATCATTCCACCATTTCATGACACTGACATATCCATATGGCCATTTGCGTTGTCATGGTGCCACAGCTGTGACGTTTAAACTTTGTGTACTCTTACTATGCATTTATCTTATTTTTAAAACTTGTACATTTGTACATTAAGGGATTATAACCCAGTGTATTATAAACAGGGCATAACTCTCTATTAGCAACATTTCCAACCAGAGGACTGGAGCATTTTCTAGCCATCCATTTCATTGTTTTATTGTGTACTTCTTATTTAATTCTTACATACAAGAGTATACATTTGCTCTATAGTTTATACTCTCTTGCCACATCCAGATGTTGTGGTGGACATGAAGTCTATTTAAGAAGGGGAACACCTTGCTTTTACTTTACGTAAAGCTCATGTGGAGCATGCAGGAAGCAATTTGGGATTCAGGCTGTTTAAAGGAACATTTGTGTTTAAATAACGCTGCATGCAAATGTATTAAACGTTATCGTAGATAGTTACCTAAAACCAAAATCTTCAGTTTATAATTCATATAATTAATATAAACATTTCCCCTTATGGTTTATGCAACGTGGCAATGAAGCGTATGTTTAGAAGCTCAATTATATTTAAATACTATACTCTTTTAATAGCTAACTTACTATTTAAATAGCTAATTACTAAAAAGACTAGAATTTGTATGATGTAACACCTTGTGTTTTGTCTACATTCAGTTTCTCTGATAGGATCTTGTGTAACGCGTAAGTCCTACTTTATTTATTTTAAGCAAATATCTTATTTTATGCAGCAGTGTTTATGTGGCATGTGCCAGTTGCTGTTAGTTCCTGAGGGTATGGGACTAGCAACATGAAGTGTGGGTGATGCATTCACGAAACCCTGTGATGTACAGATGCTTGTCCAGGGTGTTTCTTGGCCAGGGCCCAGTGAATTCCCAATTTGCTTTATTGGGGGTTTGGACTTTAACTCTAATTTGGGTAACATTTTTGGCTACTCCACCCACCTGAGTATGCAATTATCTTCTGGTATAAATCGTATAAATCTCTATAAACAAGGGCAACTGCTAAATGATGAAACGTAAATGTAAATCTAAATGTAAAATGAGCTTGTTACCTGGATAGCCATCGTTGTCAATGTCTCCAAGGTCAGCGATGGTCTCTCCGAACCGGGATGTGTATGCATTTGAACCCATCAGCGTGAATTCTGCTTCCTTCATGTTCGCCTGAGAACAGAAATATCATCCTTAATTGCAGTTTTAATTTTACACATTTATAAATGTAAAGGGAACATTCTGTATGTGCGCATCTAATTAGCCATGTGGCTGTGAAGAATGTTAATGGAGCTGTTATTGTCACAGTGAGTGACGTTCCTTTGCTGAACTAATGAGGGAATGAAGGAGTTATTGATCGCTTCACATAGATTGCAAACTAGAATAACGTCAGTGTACTTAATTGGTGCACCACGCAAAAACAGAAACACACACAGACACATAAAGGCCTTGTGGTGAGCGTTTACGCACAATGCTCCTCTGATTTAGGTGTGACAAAGACAGATTTCCATGCAGATTCAAAACAAGCATCTTTAAAAATTTGTTATTTATCTTTTAAAATATCACAGACAGGAAACTTCTCAATTAACAAGGTGGCTTGCATGTTGATTCTAATTAAGTACCTATCACTGGAGGCCCTTTTTGTTTTTATCTCCTGTCATATCTAGCTTACTTTTCGTAATGGCAACTAGTTTTGTCAATCTAAGGGAGACTCTGACTAGAGCTGGAGAAGAGAGGAATCAGTTGAGGTGGTTTTCCACCGGTAGGCTCCTGCTACAGCTGTTCCAGTCAAGTCCCTCTGGACAGAGACCCTAGGCCAGACCCAGAACCTGAAGATATTATCTCACAGTTGGTTTAAGGATATCTATATCCCCTAGTAGGAACTGGAATCTATAATCCAATGATAGAATAGTCAAGACTGACGTCAAGCAACCACAACCCTTACGGAAGGAAAAGGAAGGAAAGTGAGACTATGAGCCTGGTTTCTGTCCTCTGTCTGGCATAAGGCCTCATGGCTTTGTCAAGACAATTCATAGAAGTACACGGAAATTAAATATAACTGCTGCCATTTTAAGCAATTACTCCAAATTCGTAACATCTGTGGTGTTTTAGTCAGAACTGACCAGCCAAAGAAAAAACATGGGATTAAAAGGATCTCCAAATTTTGTGATAGATAAAATATCTGATCTGACTTTTCAGGTTTGAAAAAAAAGGAAAATAAATCTATTTAAAAGGATGTCCAAATGTTGTGATGATAACTATACTAATTTTTGGCTTCTGTTGGAGACTTGAACTTGAAGCCTTTCTTTAAAAAAGACACATGAATGCTACAATGTTGAGTCCTATTACACTGTTTAGAGGAGATACTGGGCTTTGTAGTGACTTCATAGTTTGGGCTGTGTGGCTTATAGAGTCTTTTCAAAATACTTACTGTACTGCTCACAAAACTTACTGGATATTTTATTTAGAAAAATCCCCTAATTGTTGTGAACAGTATATACCAACTACTGCATTATTTGGCAGCAATGAAGCTTATAGATTAAAGTAATGTTAAATATTAGCTACACTGTCAGGTGTTTTCACTTTCTAAATTACATTCAAAACACCAATTTTGTTCTATATTCTGTATTTCCACGTATTTTTTATTAAAATAAGGAAACTCACGGGAGTTCACTTGGCTACACCTGTTCTGCATAAAGAATTCAATATACTGTCGTTTAAAATAAAGGAAAATGGAAATAATGTGTTTCTCAAAAAGTATAGATTAGTACTAAATAACAGCCTGATGTCCATTACAAAAAACATCAAAAACATTTTTGGATAGGTGTCTGAAGCCCCAGCTAGGACTGGAGTGTGTAAATTAGCCCTCATTACCAAGAATGGAATTGGGACTCATATGCAACAACAGGGTTAATATTTGACATGGAGTCTGGGAATTGTGAAAGCTGTTTCAGCAGCATGGCCTTGGACATTCAAATCAAAGTCTACAAAGAGTATTTCTAACCAAAAACAAATATGAACACAGCTTCCAATAAACAGCTTTGAACACAAAACAATACTAAAACATTTGCATTAAACCATATTTGTGGACTTTTACCCTGGGTGCTCTGGAGCATTTAAATTTTCAGCATTTAGCAGAAGGCCACACTTACTATTGAAGAAGAGACTTACTATTAAACTGTACTGAGTGTTTTGCTCAAGGATTCAGAAATGTCAGCTTGGTAGAGGCAGCAATTGAACTAACAACCTTCCAATTTTCCAGACCCTTATCCACTAAGCCACTACTGCCCCAGTGGACCAAGCACTAAGCCATCTGTAAATGATTCTGTTCATTAATTCGTATGGTTTCCAACTTATAATAAGGAGCAGGCGATGCAACAAGCTGCTCTGTCATTCCTGTAAAATCTCTTGATACAATTTTAAATTAATTGAATGCTGAAAACCTGAAGCAGCAATACATTCTGAAACAATTGTGCTTCCTTCATCATGGTTCACTGTTAGGATGAGGTTTTGTCACCCAGTGCTTTAGTCTACTATAACCCTATCTTCAACTTTCGCTCATCTGACCACATTGCCTCTTTAAATATTTCTTTAATGTAATAAATTTTCTGGTGATATGAACCAAATGTATGGAACCTTCTATTGTATTTAACCTTGACAAGTAATAACAAAAAAGATATGCACACCTTGTATGTGTCTCATGCAGTGTGGTTTAAAGTGTGTGCCTTCTCACCCAGCCCTGGTTGACATAGACGTGAACTCGACCCTCTTCTCTAACGGTACTGAACAACGGAGCACCAACCAGAAGATCAGAGAGCCCATCAGCATTCAGGTCCACCACACACACACTCGCACCATAGTATGAACCCAGCTGAATGAAAGCATTGAAATTAGGAGGGAAATAAGTCTTTACAAATAACCCACAAAATTAATAAATAAACAAACATTAAGGTAAATAATAATATAATTTTTGTTCTGTTGTATTATTTCTATTATTAACAAAAAATGTATAAATAACATTTATACTATTATAATGTATAATTACATTATAATTAATAAATGATATATACATTTTTAATATATCAAAAAAGAAATAGATATAGAAACAGCAAAAAAAAATTATATACAAAAATGTAGTTTTAGTACATGCCCTTACAATGGTTTAAATCAATAATAATATAAAAACTATTGTACATACATTATAAATATTGTATACTTATAAATTTTGTTTTAATTTTATTTTTATTTACTTTTTATTTGTGTTACTCATACCTAACAACAATATACCTATACGAACATGATATTATTTCATATGGTTATATAACAACAACAACAACAACAACAATAATAATAATAATAATAATAATAATAATAATAATAATAATAATAATGTAGTTATAGTAGCTTTTTTATTATAAACTTGTCATTTTTGTTGTTGTTTTTGTTGTAATATTATTCTTCCTCTTCTTCATCTTATTATTATTATTATTATTATTATTATTACTATTATTATTATTATTATTATTATCATTATCACTGGTGTTGTTGTTGCTGTTGTAATACAGGGACTTTCAGTAGTTAGACTCACCTGTGAGCCACTTGTCTCATTCACAATTTTCAGAGTGTTGCCTTCCATTCTGAATATGTAAGCCTACATATAAGAGAGGACACACCGCTGAAACACAACAATGTAAAAAACCCAGCACCAACTGCGTACTCTAAGGATAATCCAGATGTTTTACAGGTTTTCAGAGCAAATCCTTGGCAGAATTGTCAGGCAGACTTTGGGTTATTTACTGAAGGTTGGTTGTAAAAGTTTATACATGCTGAGAGTAACAGTCTGGTTCCTCTTTAATCTCATATGAAAGAAAACTAACAGTCTTATGGAACATGTGATACAGGGGTCACAGAGAGACCAAATCCACCCTGTACTGGTTTAGGAGATATATCACTCAAATATGTCAGGGGTTTAAAAAGAACTGTTTTGTCCAGTGTGTTTTTGGATTGATTGTGTGTAACAAATATATATTATACTTAACCACTGCATGCCAAGCATTTTTAAAGGTAGCATATACAGGCAAAATAAAAATTTTGCAAAAATTCCAGCAATCTGACGAAATGTATAAAGAACACATTTACTTACTTTACCCGTCTGGCCATGTTGGGGTGCACCACCCACAATCTCCGTGCTGTGAGGGTAAAGAAAGTGACCAGCACTCACAGAGTAACCTGAAAGAGAACAAAGAGTGTCTATAGTTTATAGGTAGGTGGGAACAAACAACTAAAATGACATCAGAATGTAACAGATCAAACAACATCCAATAATTTCTAATTTTGTGAGCATTACCTTTACACCACAGCTATATAGTAAAATTTAGAATTTATGGTTTGTATAGTTTATATTCTCGCTAATTAATAACTCTAAAATAGCAATCATTAAGTGCCATCCTGGGCCTTTCTTTTTTAGAAGTTTACCAGATTTTGGCCTTAATTATGCAGTTTAGTTTACAAACAAAATTGTACCTTACCGAGATAGCTGCCGTAAAGCACCGTGTTGTCGTCGTCCACATAGGCAGCGAACACCTTGCTAGTAACATTATAGACTAGGACAGAGCCTGTCCAGTAAGAGCTACCAGGAGCTCCCATTATCATCAGATCCTTTAAAACACATAATTACAGTATTGAACATCTGTTGCTTTCTTACAGTATGTTCAAATAACAGATGTTATACTAAATGTAAATGCAAGCCTTCAAGACAAACTTTTATATTACATGTATACGGCATTTGATCTTCATTGCATTTTTAGAAATTAAATAAGAAGTTGTTTTTGCATCTCATTTGCATTATGGTACACCTTTCTTTGACATGTCATTTGCTTTTCTTGTGTTCTTGTTTAACAATAATAGATCAAATGCTTTTTTTATCCATTTAAAAACATTCCCACATTTATGTGAGCAGTGTACATACCATGTTTAGAACTATTTTAACAGCATGCATGGCTTGTTGCCTGCACATGTCATTTCTAATACAATACATAATAACATTAACACATTTCAGTAACGTCCTGGGAATCATTTGGTATTGTGTTCAATGTTTATTTAATGATCACAAACAATACCAGCATTCTGTAGACGTTTATACTGTACGCTTATATAGTTATTCTGGTGCCAAATATGTGTTGAGTTTAATGTGCTTATATTATTTATATGGTTTCGGTCTTTTGTCTAAAATTATATAATACTTCTTTAAATCTATGGGTATTCTGTAGTTCAGAATGAAATCACATATCGAATAATTATAGAGTCCATATCAAACAACAACACTTAATTGCTGCTTTACAGCTTCTAGGAAGCGTTTTTTTCAAGAGAAGCATACCTCAGTGAGAAAATTCGAAATCCCAGCTTGGCAGGATCCATAGTCTTCACCGAACTTCTTCTTATGATCTAAATGCACAGAGGTTTTTAAACATTGTCTGTCACTAAGTAAAGAACACGGTTTCCTCTGCTCATTTACACAATAAAACACCTCAAACAAATAAATGAATCAGATGTACCTCTGTAACAGGGGATGTAATGAGTTGTCCTGGTAAAATCAGAGCTGAACTGAAAGCAGACGCCATGCGGCAGCTTGTTTTGATTATCTTTCTTCATAAAGAAGACGTTCTTCCAGCGATGGCCACATGCCTGAAATTAGAATCAGGGCAAGGTTAAACAAGTGCTCTTTTGTATTAGATGTAATGAGTTTCAGCCATTGCATGACAGAAAGATGAGATGATAATTATCATTTAACCACCCTAATTCATGTTCCAATTTAGGACATAAAGAGTAATGTGACTGTAACAGTGATTACTGTCTAAATACTACTAATACTACTCGCAGTAAAGAAAGTCTTTGTTAAGTGTGAGGAGAATACTTCCTCTGATTTTGAAAACGCATGACTGAATTTTTAGAAGCATCCTGATGCTCTTTTGATTTTATTTTTTTGTAGTACACTACATTCGCAATTTTTTTTTTTACAAAAAGTAGTGGCTGATCATCGAAGACACAAAATGTCAGAAAATGAAATTGAGTGAACTTCTTTTGCCTTTCTTTAGCTACACTTGCTATTTAGTTATCCACCATGCCTTGGCTGTTTGGAAGCATTATTGGAAATTTGACGTTATTTGAAATTTGATGTTAATTTCATTTGTGGCCGAGCTATTCCTTTAACAGTATAACAATACATAAGTCATTAATTGGAGTACTATACTTGCAAAACTGGTCCTATCCAGACCAGAACCACGTAAAAGTGGCTACATCACAATGTTTAAGCAAATTTTTACCATTACAACTTCTGTATTTATAATCTACTACATGTGTTATCAAATGTTTAAAATTAAAATATACAGCCACTGCCCACTTTGTTAGGTACACATGTTCATTAATGCCAATATCCAATCATTCAAACACATAGCAGAAACTTGGTGTACTTAAGAACACGGACATGGTCAAGATTACCTTCAGACCAAGCATCAGAATAGGCAAAAGCGGTGATTTAAGTAACTTTGAATCAGGCATGACTGTGCTAGACAGTCTAAGTATTCTATAACTGATCAGCTGGGATTTTCTACATATCCATTTACATTATTTAGCAGACTTCCATATCCAGAGCGGCTTACAACTTATCCAAGCAATGTTGGGTTGCTTAACAGAGGTGGGATTTGAACCCAGGACCTTTTGGTCCAGAGACCAGTACCTTAACCGCTAGGCTACCACAGTTCTGATGCAGCCATTGCTAGGACTTACAAAAGATGGGTTTAAAAGAGGAAATATCCATATATATCCATAACTTGTCTAAGTATTCTTCACATGGCTTGTTTTAGCACACTGCTCACAAAAAATTTAGTATATTTCAAAATGAATATAAAGTGATTAAAAAAAGAAATATTTGACTTTATTTCATTAAACATGATAATCAGAAAATCAAATGAAAAGTTAAATAAAGCTGTTTGATTGAGCAAATGACATGGTGATTGAGTAGCAAGTGAGAGCAAACAAAAGCATGTCAAACTGGACGAGAGCACCCCACATTGACTGTCAGTAGGATGTATGGTCACCCAAGACTGCCAAAACACACTGAAAGTGATGGGGCATGGACAGGATCAGATTGTCCAGCAGTTCTTGTGGGATCCTCTTTATATTAATTTTGAAATAGCCCCTGGTTTTTGTGAGCAGTGTACTAGCTTAATTGACTGTGAGTAAAAAGGCTTATTATGATTCGTACCAGTACATCACCATTGGTTGGGCGTCTTGACAGACTGACACCCAGCCACTGGTTATCACTTTCAGCTTGGCAGGTTTTCCCACAATGATCCACACCTGCACAAAATCATACCACAAAGTGCAATATCATTAGCATTATACAAATTAAAGTGTTTGCAAAGGTTAACATTTTATAATCAGTATAGAATCTGAACACAGGTATGGTATGGTAATCTACTTTATGAACTCCGTGTCATATACTGTACTTAGCAATGCCGTGTCGACTACGATAGTATATTGTCTAGCTAGCCAAAATCGACCACCACATTTTGATTATATATATATATATTTTTTTTTATATTTAGGATAAGGAATCTTATAAAATCTTATTTAACTGTAAATCTGCATGTAATGCATTGCATTGCTCAACCCCTTCTTACCTCTCTCTCACACATATACACACAAGCAATCGCACACATACAGAAAAACACATATTTCAGTTGTTTAATAAAACAATTCTGCACCAAAGCCTACATGTGCCAACACAACTATTGCACTACAACAGCTGACAAGGTAATAAGTGGATTGAGTAGGTTAATAAACTGCTCACCCATGTTGTCGAATCATTGTCTTGACTTTACATTTGACCAAATGTAAAAAATTTGGGGTGTTTTTTGAGGGCACAGCATCATGCCTACCTAGCCATCCTCTACCAAGAATCAGACTGCAATAATATTTGAATATTTAAATATTTAAATTTGAAGGCTGGCATAAACAATTGTGTGCTGAATACTTTTTAGAGAACTAAAAAGGTTAAATCTGCCCCTCTAGGTACAGTCTGTGAATAGTTTGGTATGTTCTCCTAATGAGTGTGTCCTACAACAAAATGAATGTATTGAATATTGTGGCATAACCAGTAATTTGTGTGCTTCAACCCTGTGATTTATGAAATTGCAAAAATAAAAAAAACATCCACACTACTATAATCCAGGGCATTTGTGAACCTTAATAGTATGCTTCCAAGCTTGACTTGTACGATTTAAGGAGCTCTCTCTGTTACAGTTTAGACAGAAGCTTGACGGTGATGGGACTTAAACCATCAACCTTCTCAGAACTTTAAGCAACCACAAAATTGTGTTGGTGCATTTTAATTGAATCATTGTTAATGGGGCACTCAGGTGGCAGAGCAAAAACCACCTCTTCCAAGTGATTTAATTACAATGCACGTGTTCATCTGTCCCCGAGATTTGTGATAGGCTCCAGACCCTGGCCAGCGTAAAACATAAATAAACCTAAATCAAAATAATAATTACAAAAATACCATAAACAACCAATGTAAGGGATAAAACTAAATAAAACCTAAAACTGACCTTACAGTGGATCTGTAAAAGTGTCCGAATGTATGTATAAAATACGTTATGTTTAATTTCAGGGTGTTTTCAAATGTGTGAATAATAACATTTGCACATACTGTACATAGACTTAAATTTCACTTTTTTATCCTGGCTCAGTTAGAGAAGGTCCCAAGCAGAACCATTGGTTATTAATTTGATCCGTGGTTTCCATAAAATTGATACCACACACATGCTCTTCCAACATGCCACGTGATGGCATGTGCAGCAGCCAGAGTTAATGCTAGACAAATTAAACAAATAACCAAACCCAATTTGGATCCATAAACAATGGGATGCACAAAATGGCGGTACTGCTTCAGAAATGGGAAACAACAACACTAGAGCCAAATAAGAAAAGAAATCTTCAATTTTGACCTTATATATTCCCATGTGATTTGTTGAACCATCTCAACTAATTCATTAGTTTAACTGATCTTCTTACTCACTTAATCCTTCTTTCTTCCTTGAACTCTTTTAACTTAAATATTGTTCTCTTTTTAATATTCACTCATTTCCAGTTTCCTATGTCCAACTTCCTTTCTTTAACTTTGATCTCCACTATCTCTTCCTCAACTTGACTCTTAAATTACATCAACCTATTTTCATTGCCGTTTATTTCAAAATTTGATTACTGTCTGTGCCTTTAACAGCACAGCAAACACTCTAACATTTGATTCACCTAACAAGCACAGCTGGGTTGCCAATCAGCACGTTCTCTTAAATATTAACTTTATTATAATTATTAACTATAATTAAATTCAATCTCATCTGACCCAACATTTATTATTTGTGACACTTAAAATGACATTTATCCTTAAAATGTATACATTTTCCATCTCTAGAATCTGTCTTAGTCTGCTACTCTGGATATCACACCTGTTGTTCCAAATAATCACACACATTACATTTTGATGCCCTTGATTCAAACACGCAACCAACATTCTCTATGTGTTATATATACATCTCTGAGTCTGGCTGTCAAATAACCTTTAGTTTCCTCCAGGTCCAGACCCTTTTGATGCTAAGTTGATTAAAAAAATGTGACAATATTGTAGCCTGTATCTGTATCTACCATTAAAACTGTTATGGTGATAAAAGGAGATATAATTACATCGCATTTATGCGTACGTGTACTACAATCATTGAACGGTTCGGTTGTTCCCTACCCTATAGCTTAAAAGCTTATTAGGTCAGAAAAACTAAACTGTGATGTTTTTACGATTCATGTTTTACTTTTACTTAACGTTCCCTCACTTTGTGGTTTCTGTCAGAAATGAATTCACTCTCTTTTGACAATGTGGCCTCACACTTAGAAGTTTTAGTGCAAAACTGCACTGCACTGAAAGTTCATTTTAGAGTCCTGGCACCTGTGAATGAGTACAGCTACCTAGATTAGCTATCTAGCACACTGTTCCCCTGAGCACAGCATAACGCTTTTAATAGACTCACTCTCTACATCAAGTGTTTAACCCAAACTCCAAGTGCATATCTGGTGTATTTTATCTGGAAACAATAATCACTTGTTTACGCTCAACCACTTTGAATTAGCCTACCCTGATTGTTCTTCATATATATTCACTATTCTAAAAAAAAGGATGTTTTATTTTGCACTTCCTGCGCAACTAAGAGTCTGGTCTGGGATGATGGAGGTCCCATTCCTCATATTTAGGAAAACTAGTGAAGCATGCTTAGTAATGACAGGAAGAGGGAACAGCCCACTGGAAAAGCCCACATGACTTCATTCATTGCTTATTTGTTCAGTACGTACATACATGAGAGACAGCAAAGAAGCTCATGTAAGAGTGACCCACTAACACTGACCGGTCTCCCAGTAAGCAGCATGTGCATTTAATTAAAACAAGATGTTCTGAGATGTTGAGTAAGAGGACATGAACAGCAATGACAAAGAGCACTGAAGATGTTCCCAGATGTTCTTGCGTTACTTATGTTAAAACCCACTTACAATGTTTATTCTGAAATTCCAAAAGTGTTAGAGTTTACATTACAGTTCAAGTTCTAGTTCACAGTTCATAACAGAAACTTGTTGATTTTTAAAGTTGGGATGTATCAAACGCTGTAAAATTTTAAAACAGTTCTAAAAGTTATGTTTATAGGTTCAGAAATTACTGTAAGTTACAATGCTTTGAAAAGTCAAATACTATAATGTTCAAATGTTATTTTCAATGTATTCACTTTTAAGCTTGAAAAGTCTGGGTGGTTTTTTTTTACTGTCCACATATTAACCCTGCTTTTTCCCAATTGAGAGTGGGGCAATAAGAGCTCTCTGAATGAGCCTCCCCTGCATATTAGACAACTGCACCACTTTAAATATTATTTTTAGATGTCTGGCTGATACAACGTTTCTAAATGTTCTTAATTTAGACTTTCTGAAGGAGAGTTAGAATGATCTGAAAGTTAGCAGGTTCGAACAACTGGAAATGCCAGACTGTTTTGTGAAGTCACAAAGTTTTAATATTCTGGAGTTTCAAAGTTTTTAAGTTTTGACAAGCATAACTAAAGTTCAAACGTTTAAATGTTTCGGGAATGTTGACATTCCTGAAAGAAGAAAACTCTTGAGAAACAGAAGTGTATAAACATTTGTAACTTTTGACTAATATTTCAAGTTCAAAAAATACCATTTCACTGTTCAAAATGTTCACACACTATACGACCGAAGATTTGTGGAGACCTTTTATAATTTGTAAACTCTACTATTTCAGTAACCCTCCCCTTGTAATACATTTATAATACAAAGCATACATTTCTGGATTCTCCATAGACAAACAACATCATCTGGAAGGGTGGTACTGAATACCCCAGTGACATTGAAATTCTGCCCTGCTGTCCTTAAACAAAGTCCATAGAGAATTGGTTTGCTACCTTTGATAAAGACTGGCTTTCGCTAAAACATGATTTAAACTCTATGAGACAACTTTGAGAATGCAATGGAATGCCAAAAGTGAGTCAGGGCTTACTGGCTAATATCAGAAGCTGACCTCACAGCCATGTTCCAAAATCTAATGGAGAGCACTATTAGAAAAACATAGGTTGTTGTAGCAGGAAAAGGGGCAAACTTCTGAACATACATAAAGCTAGAATGCTCTAAACCACCATATGTTTTAAAGCTGAAACATTTAAAATGTCCATGTAAATTTATGTTTAACATTTTCTGTGTACTGATATTCCAACGCTGACACATTTTAAAGTTCGAAACAGCTTTAAACTCTTTTAAGCTCTTTCAGTTTAAGTTCTGAAAATCCTGAAGTTTGCATTTTCTGAAATTCTGCATGTTCCTAAAATTCAAATAAGGTTCTACAATCTTTATATACTGGTTACATGGAGAAAGCAATAAACCCCTGGGATGCCATTTATCAGGTACTGTATGAAGTAAAGCTTGGAGATGAAACCCACCAGTCTGGAGTTGCTCACACTTCTTGGTTGCAACGTTGCACTTGTAAATTGCACCAGGTTTTTGAACATTGGGGTAAAACTTTGAGTCATCAACAGGTGCTCCCACAACCAACCTATGAATAAAACAGCAATTCTGGTTATGTATAAACAACGGTGACATGTCAGACTCCAACTGGTAGTTAGACCTAAATGTAAATGGTGCTGAGAATAATTACTATACAGAAAATAGCTACTGTGCAGGTACAGTTTGCATCTTCTGTTTCCAAATGTTTTGTCTCAAATGTGTTTACAGATGAAACTTTCAGGAAGGAAGAGAAATAAATATGACAAGAAAGCTTTAGAGGGCAAAATTAGCCATTTAGGAGATAACAGTCTACATTCACATTTACGTTTGTTTGACCTCTGATCCCTCTACCTTACATGTCTAAAAAAATATACCGCATTCACTTTCCCATCTAATTAAAGGTACAAATAAAGCCCTTGCCATATCCTGGAAAGGGGGAGGTGGTACCACCCCAATTACAAGTGTAACAGTTACCTTTTACCTTTTATTATGGTGTACACCATAATTTAAATAATCACACCCTTTACAACATGATGCTGTCAATGTTTGTTGGTCATTACTTTCATACAGAGTGTTAAATGATGTATAATTATGCACAATTTAGCCCTGCCTTGTGCAGATGCAAGAAAAAGTTATTTGCTGCAGTGGTAGACTTTGGTGTGGTCTCTTGATCCATGATTTATTAACCATCTTTAGGCTGAACCATCAAATATTATGGTATAGCAAAATGATATATTATTTGAGAAGCCATTTTTACTGCTATGGCATCAGTACAATCTCGTTTCTAGCACCTTACAATGTTTATAAACATTTTTAATTATATTTTTATATTGTGTGGGAAATCCATAATGAATCATTTGCATCTGCAAAGGAGGTAAGTAATAAACTAAAAGCATCTACTTTGCTACTGTACTTAAGCATTATGTATCTGTATTTTACTTTTTTTCTATAGTGCAATATTTTTTACTTATACTTACTACATTAATAAAAAGATCCTGATCCTTTACGCACTTTATTTGTATGAACTTTACAGAACACATATTTTTACTTTTTTAACATGAAGTACTAAGTATATTCAGGTACGTTTATACTGATACTTGGGTAGAATACATGAGCTACTTGAATTTGTATTTGAGTATTTTTACTTAAGTAAAAAACTCTACTTCTGCCACCTCTGCGCAGCTGTCCTTAACACCACAGTCCATGCAAAGTTGCCAAAACTGTAGCAAGAACTTACCATGGGCTCTGCTGCTGTTCGTGCAACAGAACTGAATAACCGAATGAAGATCCGTTAGGACCAGTGAAGTGCAGAGGACTGTCCAGGTCTAAATTATAACAATCCGCTGTGCGGAGGAAGCACCACATACAACCAAGCAGAACATTCAGTAGACTCGCGCGCCACCGGCAAATTCCCCGTCTGTGTCCTTCCATGGTTTAGTCCTATAGTCTGAAAAGTTCAGGCAGAAATTGTGATACAGTTGACAATCGCCACCTCGATCGCTCCAAAATCACTTCGTTTTATTTAAGGCACAAACTCTTAGATTCATTTGTCTAAAGTTTCCCAGTGTGTCACCGTCCGGGCGCCTGTTGCGCTCTGAACATCTGCAGCAGCTCCAAAGTGATACTGCCCGACGCGCGCGACCCCTCCTCTCACATCCACACCCCTCCAGAGTTTCGTCACGCAAGAGACAAAAAAATAGGAAGGGGATCTCGAAACCCAGTCGCTTTGATGATGCGTTGCGGGAGCACGTGGAGGACTGCACGACTATCCAACGTATTAATGTTCATTTTTTTTACGGTATACTAAAAATAAAAAAAAGTTTATCAAAGAGTAATGTTCCGACCAGGGGCGTCATCAGACCGATTTACAGTAAAGTGTTGCTGTGCCCCACTAAAATCATGACAGTAAAGAAATAAATCGTGTCCTGGATTGCTGACACAGCAGGCAAATGCACTGCAAGCACTACATTACCCATAATGCTCCAGCATTTTTTAAGCAGCCAACACTTTCAGACAGGCAAGTTTCTTTAGTTTTTTTGTATTTTTTGTATTTTTTCAGAGTAATGAATAACTTCAGACATATCAACTGAGAACAAAGTCAGCCACACAAAAAAAGGAGAACTCCATATATATGTATTGGCTAGCCAGCTATAACAAGATAAGCTAATAAAAGTAAATGCATCCATTAAACAAGCAAAGACATCAGTTACATTACCAAAAACAATGCAAGAGACAAACCTAAAAGCACAAACAGATTTAAGCAAATGTATGAGCATGTTCTACAAATGATCAGAGAACTCTAAAGTCCAGACAGAGTGCATTCAAAAAACATTTTAAAAAGTGAAAGTAAACTGCTTCTAATATGTACTTTTATGATTGCAAGCCAAATGTGTATAGCGGCAAATCTTATAATTAGCATAACAACTTAGGTGAATGAATTTCAGAATTTCAGAATTGACTTGTATTTGGTATGTTTTCCCTATGCTGTTATAGCACACAAGGTGGCATGGACCCCACAAAAGATGATGATCAATGTAATCCCAGCATGAATTTGCAATATTCAAAAGAGCATATTATGATGTAACTACGCTGCTCACAAAAATTAGGGGCTATTTCAAAATGAATACGAAGATGATCCCAGAAGAACCGCTGGACAATATGATCCTGCCCATGCCCCAACAGTCAATGTGGGGGCACTCTCGTCCAGTTTGACATGCTTCTGTTCACCTCATGAATATGTCACTTGTTACTCAATCACGATTATTGAATTTGCATCTCAAATCCTAACCAAACAACTTTCTTTGACTTTTCATTTGCTTTTTTGATAATCTTGTTTAATGAACTAAAATAAAAT
>JAUZSU010032863.1:0-10359 GCA_034780255.1 Parotocinclus maculicauda | reverse complement strand
ATATATGACTAGTCTTGAGATGAATTTGTGTATGGACATAACCTTGCGTGGCACTAAGATGGCAACTGATGCCGATAGCGATGTTAAAGAAGCCACACAAACAAGCATGGAAAGGTCTCTGGAAAGGATGTCGTCTTAATTGCAGTACATGTTCTAGTGAATTTTACTGCATTAAGGCTGTCATCAAGTGTAAATTACCTTTGCCACAGGCACCAACACAGCCCCATACCATGACTATTAATACTGGGTAAAGATTTTAGCTGGACTGCAGGCAACTTCGTCAGAAATCACTCGGACTGACATACTGCTTCTTGCAACTGTAAACACTGTACAGATAACATGCTTTGACAGGTAAGGCTGGATGGATGTGACAGTTTTAAGCGTCGACTGAATGTTTTTGTATAGTTGCTACATACTGTATCTCCAGTTGATATTTTACCCTCTGTAAATCTAATGTAAAACTTGTGAATATTGACATTTTACCACCATGATTTTAGATCACAAAAGCAATGTTGTACCTCGATGCAACAGTGGTGGGACGTTGCAAAAAATTCAAAGGAAAATATTCTGTCAACAGCACACTGTCTCTGTCACAAGGGATATAACCTCTTAAAACACTGGAGACTGATATAGTGCAACTCCAATCATTTTTGGAGAGGCCTCGTGTAATCAAGGGCATATTGAAGTGGGGTGCTGATCCGCCCATGCTTTAAAAGTCTGATTGAAATGGTTGCTATTTCAAAATTATTTTTTGGACTGGAACAAAACAACATGGAACAGAAAAGGTTTAGGCATGCTGTGCGAACAGAGTCAGGGGGATTACTTAACTTGGCTTACTGAAATAAACAAGCAGAGAGTTAGCTTCCAAAAAGCTATATAATAGTGAGCACGGTTTTTCTTCAGCGTTGTTCTTTTTCCAAATCACGCCTAGAATACGGGCAAATATGGCCATCCTGCTTGGTCAGGAGTTTGGATAGTAAACAGGCTCCTGGCAGTGATAACCTCTGTGTTTTGGTTGGACCTAGGGAAGGATATCTTGGAATACACAATATATTGGAACGGCATAACAGAAGGAAAGCTATTGCCGAAAATGGAGACCTGACCAGCCTGATATTTTCAGACTGTTAGGCATGAAACCTGGTCTTGTATTTCTAGACCTTTAGAAGTCTTTTGACCAAACTGAGCATGCATATTTGGGGCGTTTTGGTGAGCTTTTGATTCTTCACGTGTTGTGTAGCCTTGATCATGGTTCTGTACAGTATGTTTACATTTAGTCATTTAGCAGCAGTTCTGTCTCAAACAAGTTTATATAGTTATAAGTTGGATAATATAAAGGTAATGGGGCATACAAAGGAGTACTACTTGCAGTAGGACAGGTCACACTTACGAACACTGTTCTTAACTTTTACAAATAAGCAGCAGAAAGATATACACACAACACGTGCAAGTAATAATAGTCTCTAGTCCAGGCGTGAGCCGACTAGCAAGCGAGCACACAATTGGTTAGGTTGTGCGTTTTTAAGTGAATGACAGACTTCTGCTCTGTAACTCCCACTTCTGCTTGTGGATCCGCATCATTGATTGGCTTGTGTTATGTGTAGATGGGCAGAAGAACTAAAACATGCATCAAAACAACAAACGCATCTGTGTGAACAGCTGAAGCAAGAAATGCCATTTCATGTTTTTATGTATGTACAGGTGTGTGTGCTGTTTAACAAAATCACTGTCTGTTCACTTTATCAAAGTCTTAACAATTACAGTAGGAAATACCATTTTAAAAGGAGTGGAAGTCTGTCATTTGTGTCACAGTTGCCAGGTCTACTTATTCTAAGCAACTTTGTTTTTTTTTTTTGTTTTTTTTTTTTGTTTTTTTTTTTAAGTTGCATTGGTAGTTGTAAGATGGCTTGTTTCTGAAGTACTTGTTTGGGCAAATATACATTATTATTATTTATCTGATCAAGTGGTCACATACCCCCCTGTGACCTTTATTATTTTTAATTGTAATTATTTATTTTGATTTAATGTGTCTCCAGTGGTATCTGATAACCCTGTCGTCTGTCCGCCAGTCTGTGTAACTATCTTACCAGTCATGTGCTCGTTTGCTTGTTAGCTCACATTTGGACTAGGGACTCGGTTGGTGTGTTTACTTGTGTATGTGTATTTATCTACTACTTATTTTTAACAAGTTGTCAATGGTGTTAGTAAGTGTATGTGCCTGTCCTTTTGTAAGTGCCCCCCCTTCTCTGTATATTCTCTATAATCTATAACTACATAAACTGGCTCACATTTACTCGTGTCTCTGTTTCCTCTGCCTGATATTTAGTGCCATCCGTAATACAACGGAATGTCAAACTATCAATTTTTGGGCTCTGTCTAACAAAAGTGTCAGTTGTTTCAATCACTGTGTTTTTAGCAGTATTTCTGAATGCACACATTTGTCTTGTAAAAAATGCCCCATGCCCTTTATAATAAAAGTTACAGTAGCATAAAAAGACTCTGAATATGGTAATGTTCAGTAAGCAACCATTTTGGTCAACGACCTGTTTCACAGAACATAATGAGGTCGTTAAATGGTGCAAAGAAAGAGGCCTCGAGTATCACCTAGCAATATAATGTTATAAAGGAGCTGAGCACTACTGTAAAAAAAAAAAAAAAAAGTCCTTAACTTTACGGTAAGAAATGTCATACACCAGTCCTTGTGGATTCAGAATCATGTCTGCTTTTATTGAATTGGCGTTTTTACTGAATTCAGAGATGAGTTTTAATCTGAAGGTTTGTTAAAAGTAAAAAAAAAAAAATGTCGCTCTTGTGCTTTCTTGCTCTCCCGCTCTCTATCCCTCTCTCTCTCTCTCTCTCTCTCTCTCCTTTTCTCCTTCTCTCTCTCTTTCTCTCTCCGTCTCTCTCGCTCTCCCTCTCTCCTTTTCTCCTTCTCTCTCTCTCTCACCCTCTCTCTCTCCTTCTCTCTCCCCTTCTTTCTCGCTCTCTCTCTCCCTCTCTCCTTTTCTCTTTCTCTCTCTCTTTCTCTTTCCTTCTCTCTCCTTCTCTCTCTCACCCTCTCTCTCTCTCACTCACTCTCTCTCACTCACTCTCTCTCACCCACACACCCACACACAGTCAAAATCAGAAGGAAGGCTATGAATGTGAGGAAGTAGGCTATGCGAGTATGCAAACACTTATTAATTGACTGAAAAGCGTGAAGTACATTCTTGAACATGCTCATGCACACACAACCCTGCACTTCCACACACACACACATTTTGTGCAACTTCGTCTACTTACTTTTTCTATTTGCAGATTGTGTTGGTGAGATTTTGAGTTGGGGGGTGGAGGGGTGGCAGGGGTGTTAGAAAGTCATTGTGCTGCAACTGTGTACAGAAGCAGGAGGGATTTATAAAGCCCTGAAGAAACAACAAGCAAAATCCCTAGCAGCAGCTGCTCCTGCACCAGCCTGCTTCTCTCTTTTGGCCAGCGCATCCAGACCGGACCGAGCGACAGCAGAGCGGGAGCAGTGCTTTGTCCGATACATGAATCCAGAGAAAGAGCGGTAAAGGTCTTAGGTGGGACAAAAGGTGAGTGCGGTCGGTCGATTTTGCCCCCCGTTTTTCCATTCATCTTCTTCTTTTCACCATTACTCACTCACTTGCCCCTTTCTTCTTTTCTTGCGCTCTGCTGCCACACTCGCCTTTGTCCACGTTCACTGTGTCTGTTTGGTTCAATGCGGGTGTCACAGTGAGGGAACTGAGGTCCCAGGCATCGGGGTATAGAGGGAGGAGGATAACCATTGTCAAAGTCACGGCTAGCTATTGTGTTAAAGTAGTCTGTCTATCCGGAGTCCAGCGGTGGGGATGGGCGAGGAGGAGTAAGAGTTGCCGTTCCACGGAGGTCTCTGTATCGGCTCACCTTCGCACTGTTAACGACTTTACTCACTGTCCTTGTTTATCCCATTTCAGCATCGCTCTGCTATTTGGCCGTGTTATTCAGTGCCTGAGTTCTGACTGGCTTAATGCTCTTCCAGTGCTTCTCATGATGTCTAATCAATCTTTTTTTTTACTCTCATATTAGTAGCTTGCTTTAAAGTGGGGAAGCCAAGAGGAGGGATTTATCTAGATGTCTTCAAAGAGTACGGATATTTTTTTGGACAGAAAAGTGTAAAGTATGAACTTTATACTTCCATCAGTTTAAAAGTTGTGCATGTGATTAATTACAGGTCATAGTTTTAGGGGGATTGGGTATAATATACATTGCTCACAAAAATGAGGGAATATATTATTTTAAAGTGTCCCCTAGTTTTGCTGAGCAGCATATTTTTATATACACGTACCAGTCACTTTTAGGTACACCTTGCTAGTACTGGTTTGGAACCTGTTTTGCTTTTAGAACTGACTTCAGTCTTCTTGGCATAGATTT
Organism: Parotocinclus maculicauda; assembly: GCA_034780255.1. Lineage (NCBI taxonomy): Eukaryota > Metazoa > Chordata > Actinopteri > Siluriformes > Loricariidae > Parotocinclus > Parotocinclus maculicauda. Next base: position 5,952 of record JAUZSU010032863.1, on the reverse strand, counting down.
GACAAGGTGCTGGAAACATTGAGTTCCATAATGACATGAGAGCATCACCTGTCACATGATAGGAATGTCCTTTTCCACCACATCCCAAAGGTACTCTGTTAGATTGAGATCTGGTGACTCTGAAGGCCATTTCAGTACAGTGAACTCATTGTCATGTTAAAGAAACCAGTTTGAAATGACTTAAGTCTTGAGGCATGGTGTACACTGTGGTCATAAAAGGATGAACAAACCCTGTGTGGTCTTCTGCTCCTGTAGCCCATCTGCTTCAAACTTTGACGTGTTGCACATTCAGAGATGCTAACGAGTGGTTCTAACGAGTGGTTATTTGAGCTACTGTTGCCTTTCTGTCAGCTCAGACCTGTTTGGCTGTTCTCCTCTGACCTCAACTGTATTAACTAATTGTGCCCAGAGTCTATTGTGCCCTGACTGGATATTTTTATTTTTCGGATCATTATCTGTAAACCCTAAAGATGACAGTGTGTGAACATCCCAGCAGATCAACAGATGCTGAAGTATTCAGACCAGCCCATCTAGCACCAACAACCATGCGACGTTCAGAGTCAATTAAATCACCTTTCCGATTCTGATGCTCAGTTTGGGTAAAATTTTACCCAAAGTAAACCTGTTTTAGAGATTTCCTGATCCGCATTGTACCTCTCTGAGTTTAATATTGTTATATTTAGTTATTCTACATTATACAAGTGTAAAAGCATATACTAGTAGAAATCCTTCTAATTTGTATTTTTCTTTGTATTTGTATTAAGTTTATTATTTCCTAATAATTCACAAATAATTTAATCAGTAAAATAATTTGAGTGAAAGTTCAAAATCTATTAGTATTTATATTCTTCCTTTTTCTGTAATAAAAAAGCGTGTACTCAAGACGGCATGTGATCCAGCATGATTTCACAATACTCCATTGAGCATCCTGTAACATTGCTGAATGCGTCGCTTTCTCTGTGCCCCATAAATGCTTAACGATGTTTACGTTCGACTGTGGTGGAAACTCAACGTCAGTCAGCAATCCTCCTCTATCTTCTTTGGTATTCAAGTAGCTGCTGCAAAGCTTTCTGGTGCTTTTGGATTTACTATCCTATTTGTGTGACTCCTTGTCCACAAAGATGGAAACAAGCATTTTTACTGGTGGTCTCAGACTTCTGGTCGCACAGTTTTGAGCCATTAGCACATAGAATCTATAGCCATATATACTGACTATACTAAATCTATCTGGTCATATAAATATGCGCAAAATGGTCCTTCTTTAAAGAACAATTTCTTTAAAAATCAATTACCGGTAGTTGATTTATAATGGCCTATTATAGAGTATTCATAAACTAGTACTATGGGAAAAGTGGCTGACACTTGAAACCTCGCAATTAAATAACAGCTCAATGGCACCTCGAGAACACTTGAGATATTGCATCAAACATGGCATGCAGAAATCTCATGAAACATATTGCACGCTATATATCACACAAACGAATCACTCGTTCCATCATACAGCGTTTTTATTAAACCAGCTTTATAGAAATGAAGCAGGTGTTGCAGAGTAAACTGTTTGAACTCGCTTTTTGAACTTATTATATGAATGCATCAGCACTTACTGGAGAAGGGTGAATGGTTTTTTTCTTCCCCCCCATTGATTTTCCTAGCTTTCACTGATGGTATGTCTTTGTGTTGTGTTAAAAAATTCTTGATGTATTTCACTTTTGAAGCGTTGAACGTTGCAATATATAGCCATCAACAATCCATTAAAATACAGTGTTCTCAGTCCTGGAACGTAACCCCCGCGATAAACGAAAATCCGCGAAGTAGGGACGCAATATTTATACACTATTTTAGCCGTAGAACTTGCAGAACATTTGGGTAACATTGTACGGCTTGAATGAATTCATTCTATAATGAAACTTTCACAAACAGTGAACACAACACCACAGATAAAAACTTGTCATGTCGGCAAGTAGCGACTCAGGCGATGCTCTAGTCTTACTTCTCGTTTTTGGTGAGTATTCATGCGCTGAGTAAATACGCTATTGTAGTGTTTTTAACTGTTGAATAAATCAAGCAACACGCTGAAGTAATGGAACGTCCTCTTTACTTAACACACCATACATCACTCTCGTATTACACATGCTCCGTCCGTACTGAGCTTACAGCACATCATATCCTACACATTGAGTAAAAACAACAGCTACTTACTATTTAGGATTTATTTTGTAAATCGTAATATTTTATGATTTATAACATTCCTTTATTGTTAGAATTAATATTTTTAATATATTGTTTATAAATTTTGGGATTTTTTTTTTTTTTTTAATGTAAAATTTATATTTTTGGAAAACCTGCGATGCACCGAGTCCGCAAAAGATGAACCGCGAAGTGGCGAGGGAACACTGTATTATAAAACCTTCTGTATTGAGTTATACATAAATGGTAAAAGTATATGCTTTCGGATAACGACTGTTGTACTGATATGGGTGGATCAGACACAACAGTGCTGCTGAATCTTTAAACCAACCCAGTGCCACTGCTGGTAGTAATCCACCAGACAAAAGTGTCCAGCCATCAGCATCCGGTAATCAGCAGCCCGTGACCATTAATGAAGGATTAGAGGATGACTAACACACTGCACAGCAACAGATGAGCTGGTGAGGCGGTCTGGTGCAATGAGGTGAATGTCTCTCGTAAAATGGACAGTGAGTGAACAGTGATATATAACACTAGCAGCACCGTTGTCTGATCCACTCATCGCAGTACAACATAAATCATGCAGGTACAACACACACTAGCACACCACTAGCACATCAGTGTCACTGCAGTGCTGAGAATGATCCATCACCCAAATAGTACCTGATCTGTGGTGGTCCTGTGGGGGTTCCGACCATTAGAGACAGAATAAAGGGAGCAAACAAGGCATGTAGAGAAACAGCTAGACTACGGTCTGTAATTGTAAAACTACAAAATGCAGTGATCAGAAGTTATCCTCCTTTTTAAGGCAAGTAACCTGCTTAACCCATATATTACCTCGACAGATATATTATCTATTGTATTACAGCACTTGTAATGACACATGTACCAGTGCAATCTCTGGTGAAGAAAGTTTTATTATACACATGTGTCATCAGCATAAGCAGACTGCATGCTGAGCAGTGTTTGGCTGGTGCTGTTCTCGCTATAAACACCAAGATGTTGATGATAAGCAGGTCTTACCACTTAGCTGGATCTGTGTGAAAACTGAAAGACTTGTCACTGAAATGACTTTATACATGTTCCTTGTTACAGAAGTGTGTTTGTGTGATAGAGAGAGGGGGATAGAGAGGGATCGAGAAGGATAGAGAGTGTGTGTGAGACTGTCAGAGTGTCTGAGTGCGTAAGTGCAGGAGTGAGAGTGTGAAGGGGCTGAGTGAAGCATTGTGCTGCATGCAGCTTTAACGAGATGAGATTTTAAAAGATGGTAAAGATGTAGATAATCAGTAATTGGTGGGCAGTGTTGGTACCGAGTACTACTTTTGGGTAGTTCATTAATTAGTCCATACAGGTATACAAGCATACACTAAAATACATTACACACATTAAAATATTAAATAGCAAGCAGTGAGCTGTGAGAGCTATTTCTCATTTCCCAATACTAACTCTGTGTATGTGTGTGTACAGTGAGGAACTGGGGGAGTTCATGGAGAGTAAAGGTGCAAGCAGTCCTGGGATTCTCATCCTCACCACTAGCCTAAGTAAACCCTTCATGAGACTGGATAAATATCCCACACTTCTCAAAGAGTTGGAGAGACATATGGAGGTACTGCAGCACGTTTGTGTTTGTTTGGTTCTTGGATTTTACTGAATTAATTAATTCTACATTTGATAAGACCTGATAGTTAATTCAACAGCGAAACAAAGCAAAGCAGATTTCTACTGCTCACACCAAAAATATGTACTGGGTCAACAGTCACAGGACACCCTTTTATTTCCGAAACAAAGGGGAAAATGACTCTGAATCTGAATCTGAATACCTCGGAATGTAATGGGTGAGAGGGCCTACTTTTAAGGCTATGTCAGGGTCATGGCCGCCATATTGAATCAAGGGCAAGTTTTCACCAATGGGAAGGTGGTGATGTAGCGTATCAAAGAAGAACAGAATTGTCTCAGAAAATGATTGCCACAGTCAGCAATTATCTCTTGTGGTTCAAATGTTATCAACACAGAAAGTTCAAAACTTTTGTTGTTTGTCACTGGTAACGGAAGATGGAATTGACGAAAGAAGAAAGGATTGAAGTGATTCTGATGTACAGGGAACACAGCTGCTGTATCATAGCCTCAGACCTTAACAACTGACACCTAGAAAGACCACCAATTTCATGCAGCACTGTTGTATCCTTCATAGCCAGATTTGAATATACTGGGACTGTCGATGACAAGCCATATAAAAGACCACTACCAGCGAAGAAACCTTGACAATGGTTTTGACAGCCTTTGAGAAGTCCACGACACGACATGCGACGTCTCACAGCACAGTGTGGTGTCAGCCAGTCTTCTCTTGTACTTTTTTTTTTATACCTATAAATGGCACCCCTTCAAGATCCAGCTGCAGCAGACACTGTCAGAGGATGACCCTAATAGGCATGTCGAGTTAGACCAACATCAAAAGGATCCTGCATTCACACTGGGCATTCTCTTCTGTGATGAGGCCAATTTTTATGTCAGTGGTGAGGTCACCCACCAGAACAAGATGTACTGGAGGGAAGAAAAACCTCACTGGACTGCAGACACCAAAAACACCAAAGGTGATGTGAATATTTGGTGTGGTGTGGAATATAGGGCGTAATTTTAATCGACCAAACTCTACATGCTCAGCGTTACCTGACAATCTGACAGAAGATGGCAGTTTCCCCTGTTATTCCCAACAGGATGAGGCTCCACCACACTATGGAGCAGGTGCTTTTCAGTGGCTGGATATTCAAGTCCCTGGTCATTGGATTGGCAGTCTTGGACCTGTGGAATGACTGCTCAGATTACCTGACCTCACACCACTTGACTTTTATCTCTAAAGTCATCTCAAACAAATTGTGCGCCTTTAGATCTGTGTTCAGCATCAGGAACAACAATAAAAGGGTGTGCTCTGGCTTTTGACTCACCTTGTACAATGATTATAGGAGTGAAAATTGTAAAAACCAGGTAACAAGAGCGCAAACTCATAAAGCATCTCTTAATAAAAACTAAAAGCCAATATCAATAATGGATCAAGTCCTGAAGTCGTTTTATAGCAGTTTAGCTTACATGAGCCTTCAAAATAGTATTTATTTAATATTCAAATGTGCATAATTAAATACAGTGGTGAAAACGGTCACATACAAAATTTAAGCAAGAATGCATATCATTTTTATTTTTATCTGTATATGTGAAATAGATAAAAATGGGATTATAAAATACGTCTTTTGGATTTATTAGTGCAGTAGACCCCAGTGTCCCAAGTTCTGAGTATAATGAATTTAACATAAAATAGAAATGAAAGAAACCTGTGTTTAGATATTCAAGTGAAGCTTATGTCTACATCCTAAATGTTAATGTAGCATTGGAAGAATATGCTTTTAACCTCTTTTTCTTGTTGTTTCATCAGGAGAGTCACCCAGATTACTCAGACATCCAGAAAAGCTTGACTGCATTTAAGAACCTCTCTGTAAGTGAATTACAATTATCTGATATTAATAGTTATAGAAATAAAATGTACATTATGACTAAGTAAAGAGTTTGTCACACCCAGATTTTATTTGTAAGCTGACCACATCGGGACGCAATCGTTTTTTGTCCTAATAACCGGCTGGTCCGATTAAATGAACATGACCTATGTTACAAGACAGGACGTGCTATTTAACATATTAAATGTTTATTAAACCTTTATTGTGGGATTTACACGTATAGCGAACGTACAAACAAGAACTACTGTTGCTTACGAACTTT
>JAUZSU010032852.1:0-10359 GCA_034780255.1 Parotocinclus maculicauda | reverse complement strand
AGGTCTCTGGATGATGCAGGTGTAGCTTGGTAAGCAGTGCTGAGAGAAAAGAGAATGATTACGGCAGAGTGTGCTGAGGAAATTACTGACAGAAAGCTTTATCAAATAAATATGTCTTTAATCTAGATTTCATACTTTAATCAAGAAAAATCATACTTCATTAGTTCTTTCCCAAATGTAACTTGTAAAAGTTTCTTTTCTTTTTGAAAAATTGAGAGATCTAATTGGTCCTAATTTTTGGAAGATTGATTGGTCGGAATTTTTAGACAAATTTTCTGATCGGTCGGAAAATTTGAATTTCTGCATGGAATTTTCTGTTTGGTAGAAAAATCAAGCAATCTGATTGGTCGAAAATCTTTGCTGAAAAATTGTTGAGAAATAAATCAATCTGTTTGGTTCGAAAAGAAATTGAGTGATCCAATTGTTTGTCTGATTGGTCGAAAAATTATGTAACCTGATTAGCCAGACATTTTTTAGCCAGAATTTCCTGATTGGTCATAATGTTTGCGTGGAATTTTCTGATTGGTTAAATAATCTAATAATCTAATTGGTCAGAATTTCTGACTGGTCGAAAATTTAAGCAATCTGATTGGCTGGAATTTTGTCAAATTTTCTGACTGGCCAAAACTTTTGCCGCAGTTTCTGTTGGTCTAATAATTGTGCGAACTGATTAGTTGAAAAATGCGCAATCTGATTTGTCAACATTTTTCTGGTCGACTCTAATGGGTCCGAAAAATTGAACATTCAGATTGGTCTACAAATTGAGTCAAAAATCAAGACTCAAATGTCAAATTTAAAAACCAAACTGTATTTCTATAGCATTTTTAACACCCGAACATTGTCTGACAGCACCCTTACATAAATTAAACAGACATCATAAAAAGAAAATATAGTCCTACTTTCCATCCAGTGTTACTGAATAAAGGTTTTACTGTAAATGTACTATTCATACACAATATTTACAAAATTATTAGTTTAACCAATAGAAATGCTGTTAAAAATTCACATCAACATGTTTGGCAAAGCTTTGTGGCTCAGCCATTTGCACATGACACCCATGCAGGGGGTAACGCCTGCCTTGCAATGACATCTTATATACACATTTTATATACAGGTTAACAGAGATGGATGTGATTACTAATAAGGGGAGATGTAAATGGAAATAATAAAGGACAGAGATTAAAAGATTCCAGAGATAACCTCATCAGTGTTTGGGTTACCACACTGAGTCTGTTGTCTGACCCTATAATAAACCCTACTATAAAAAGGACACCAGATTGCAACTATGAACAGAGATAGCAAGATCCAGGTTAACTGGGAAAAAACCCAGATAGAGAATGTGTAGTTGATCCCTTCCCAGATGCTCAGCTTTTGAACCAGTACTCTACCAACTAAGCAACCATGGATCATATAAACCAGTTAAAGATTAAGTACAGGTGTTTAATACCCTACTCTGCAATAGACTAGCACCCTGTCCAAGGCCCACTAAATTTGGACTAAGCTTTAAACCCCCATTACAAGTGGAGGAAAATTGGGATGCTTTCTTAACCTTACTTAGCATTATTGCTTTTTTGAAGTTCTGTTAAACATACGGCAGTGTCTACTACCGCCTGAGACGTCAATGGAAAACTTGTGTACTGCACTCTGGTGCATGTCAGCCATGGCTGGAGAAATTCTGTTTATCTACAAACTTCTTGGTAGTGACATATTAATCACTAGCTTGTGTGGCCCTTCTACTAGCAGTTGTGTTTAGAGATGCTGTGGAATTTCTCAAGATAGCTTTGGCACACCTTCACTACTGCCTACGCTTCCTCTCACTTAAAGTGCCTGAACTTGTCAACTCATCTGCCTGGGCCTGTTGTCTCATTCTTGACTGAGTAAACATTATCATAATTTTATATTAAATTACAATTTTACATACTCCATTAAAACAAAACTGTATAAGAGTGGTGGCTGTTTAAATGTAGCCAGTGATCTTCAAGAAAAGGTTAGCCACAGTAAGCTCAAGAAGGGATGAGAGGTGAAAAGGGTGACCGAACATGTTCGCCAGAAGTGGCCAAAAGCCAGATGGCTTTACATAAAGAAAACGCCAAGGTATCAGTAAGGGTTACCTAAAGGATTATTTGATTTTTCATTTTCACTCTCAGTGTCTGGTTTAGGCGGTTCAGCAGGTTCATTGGGTTTCCACCAGATGTGTCAATATTGTCTTTGCAACTGTTATTTGCAGCGTGTTTGTAATTTAAAATCCATACTAGTTCCACATAACTAACAATGAACCCTGACAGATAGGTTACAGTGAGCTGAACTAGCAAAAAGAGTTACTGGTTACTGAAACACATCGGGATGCCCCATCAGCATTAGTAATATGTTTAGCGTGATGATTTTCATGATCTTTCCATTACGACAGATTTGGCAGATTGCCCACTCCTACCACTCTCCTTCAGTTAAAAGAAAGATCAGTGAAATGTTTCACTCTGTATTTTTTTTTTATTATAAGTTCCCCGGACATGTGTGTTTAAGGTAATAAGTTCAGGCTCCTGTGGATGGAAGAGGGTGGAGAATGTCAATATCTGTGTGGTGTGCAACATAATAAATAGATTAAGAAAAGGTGGTACCGTGCAGTGAATGTCTTGCTTGATGTGCTTAAAGTGGGTTTCAAAGCAGATGTTTGAAACCCACTTTAAATAACCCACTGCAAATAAGAGTGATTGCATTTAAGCTAGCCAAAGGCCGCTCTTCTTGGTACACTCTACCAGCAGTGGCAAAAAATGTTGTTTAATTTAGTTTAAGTTGAGCAAACAAGTGTCATGTTCATCGAGGATCATTTGGCAATTATTAACACCATTAACATCTGCTTTGCCACCCATTGTTCGCACATCACACAATACCACCTCTTCTCAATTTATTAATCCAGTTGCACACCCTGCAGGTATAAGGAGCCCAAAAAACATCCTGGCGCAACGCCATCTGCAGGAGCCTGGTTGTTGAAGCTTAGGTTTGTCAGGATATGGAAAATATAGACAACATATAGGCAAAGGTTTGCGAATATCCAAAACTTTGCCTGCACATTCCTATTCTTATTCTAATATTAAGACTAAAAAGACCTTCTAAAAGTTTCAAAGGGACCATGAGTGTGAGGTCAGCCTCTGATATTAGACAATACGCCCTGACTCACTTTTGCCATTCCAGTGCATTTTCAAGTTGTCTCCTAGAGTTAAGCTCAAACACCCCTTAAGTCCCAGCATCCCTAAATACTCAATAAAAAAGCATAAGATTTTAACATTTAAAATACAGATTGTCTTGTTGGAAACAGAAAAATATAAATGTGTCATACTGAGAGTGGCTGGGGTACAACCCATTCTTATGCTTCTTTTTGTTTATGGAGAATCCCGAAATATATGCTTTCTGTACGTAAATGTGGCTGACAAAACAAAGATTTACACTTTACACTCGCATTACAAAGGGTGTCTATATAACTTTTGTCTACGTAGTGTGACACCTCACACTTACTGTCACGTTTTAGAAGTAGGGAAACCCCAAATAGGAAGAGACGCGTGAAAATAACGTGCGTGACGCGGATTCAATCTGATGCGCCACCGTGTGTCATCCAACAGAAACGCACTGTAGCCTCTGGCAACTTTATCGTTGTTACTTTGTATGACACTAGACTAAGCTTTTCACTTTTTTGACATATACACGTTTGAATCTATTAAATCTGGGACCGTAACTTGAAGGACGTGTTTGCATCATCATAACAACTAGCTCAGGGAAACGCGTGGAGATTTTTACACGCCATAATGACACATCCTTTTATTTTAGTCTCGCCGCCAATCACCCCATAACTCCCCTCCCCCTAACCTTGTTTTTTTTTCCCAGCAGTTCCAACGCGTCCCAAGGTACGTCACGACTTTTGTGGTGAAGTTGAATGGGCAGGGCAAGGGTGCGTTTAGCCTGGGCGTTCCATGTGGATGGATAAAATGTCGACTTACTACATGGAGGAGATGAATGAGAGGAGTACTGAGCAGCAGCTGAAGCTCTTCTGGCACGCTGGCAACGAGCTAAATCGACGTTTCCTTAAAAGTTGAGGACAAGGACGAATTGCTACGTGTGTTGATGAAGCACTGCAGAGACATGAAGCGGCAGGAGACGCGTCTGCGCTGCGCCACCGTTTTCCTTCTCATCCACTTCTTCTCCGCCGTCCACTTGCTCCAAGTGTCCGGAGGCGCCATAAAGGTACTCACTCACAGAAGACCACACGTTCCATGGGCCAAAATGGAACAAGGAATCAGTGTGGTCTTGCTTTATGCCAAGCACATTTTACCAATAGTATAAAATCTGGAGTAAATCTAATAGCATGCTGTATAGTATCTGAATGGGAATTTAACTATAATATCAAATTTAAAGCGAAACGTAAGAACCTTTTAACTCCTTTGTCTGCAAATCCAGGGATGTCCTTTCATTCTGGGAGGTTCCACCTTCTTCCCAGATTGAGGTCATGATAAGCATCTAAACTCCAAAGAGATGTACATTCCTTTAATCAGTTTCCAGTACCTTAAAACATGTCAAGGCTAATTGAGAAATGACTGCACTATTGCTGTCTCCTCAATCAAACCTGTGGAATACTGTAGTATTATATCTGAAGAGAAACCTTAAGTACTGATAGTATAGTTTTAAATAGAATCCATAATATCTTAAACACAAGCAAACTTCAATCAATATAAAAGTAGATCACTAATGCTGAAATTAGCATCCTGGAAAGCATACATCCAACAAGTATGACTGATTGACACTGAAAAATCAGGATGATCATTTTATCAGTACAGTTAATTGGGTTTATATATAACACTGTTCAGTGTAGTAGGTTTGTGAACCCTGTACAATTCTGTGAAGTCTGCATTATTAAAAGCTAAAGCATCATCAGTTATAAACGTTACACAAAATTAAACAATTGAGAGAAAAATATTATACTCATGCCTTTAGTACATGAACCACCAGGATTAACAGTTAATTTGAATTTGAAGTGTATAACGGCATGAACAGAGATTTGTAAACCATCCAAACCATTTAACAGACTCAGTTCACAGACAGACCAATAATATCCTCCCTAGAATTTGTTGGCCAACATAAGAGCCAAGAGCCAGGCCTGTGGTCTGTGCAGTCCCTAGGAACAAAGGAACATGTTCATTCATGTTGGGTCGTATTGAGGTTGCCCTTCCCTACTGGTCTGTACTCACACTACACTATGCTAGCCAGTTATGCTTTTGTCATCATGATACTTTAATGACATGCTCATACAGTACAGTGGTTTCACTTTGTGGCTAATGTGGCTGACTTTAATATGCTTTATAATAAATCCATTGATTATAGTTATGTGTTCTGTGCTGGGGCGCGATTAGTGATCAAACCACTTGCGGAGAAAGCCAGTGCTCTCAAATTAACACTGTTCAACCAGTAGGCCAGATCGGACCAAATTACAACCCCTGGCAAAAATGAGGGAATCAGCACTCTTGGAGAAAGATCTTGTCATCATGAAGACATGCCAACCTTTTAGCATTAAGAAAACAATAAAAAAGAAATAAATATAAATGCTGTAGTCAGTCACAATTGTGTTTTTGGATAAAGTAGAGGAAAAAATATGAAATCACTAAATTCTGAGGAAAATATTATGGAATTGCTCTGTAATTTGCAGTTCTAAAACAAACACCTGCATCAGATTAAATCTGCTAACTAGTCTTCAGTTAAAAAAGAGTGACATAAATCATGGCTCCAACACGAGAGATGTGAGTAGAAACAAAGAAGAGAATTATAAAACTTTATCAAGAAGGTAAATCGTCACGGATTGTTGCAAAACATGTTGCTTGTTTCCAGTCAGCTGTGTCTAAAATCCAAGTACAAACAAAATGGGAAGGTTGTAAAAGGGAAACATACAGGTAGACCAAGGAAAACATCAAGGCAGTGCAACAAAGTACTAATGGTGCATTTTTTTTTTTTATAATTTCATAATGTTTTCCTCAGAATTTAGTGATTCCATATTTGATTTAAAACACAATTGTGACTGACTACAGCAAATATATTTATTTATTTATTTTTTATTGTTTTCATAATGTCAGAGGGTTGGAATTTTTAAGAAAAAAAAGTTGTGGCATGCCACTTTGATAATTTAATTACAATTTTTTTTACAAAATTAAACAATTGCAAGATCTTCCTCAAAGAGTGGTGATTCCATATTTTTGCCAGGGGATGTACAAGTTTAGGTTAAAATGAGAGTTGAATAACTTGTTCTGGTGCTATATAAATACATTTAAATTGAATTGAATTGAATTAAATATCAAAGAATGATACTGTTGGTAAAAGTACTGTTTTAGAATGGTCAAGTCAAAGTTCTGACCTAAAGTTCTGATCTAACAGAAATGAAGGACCTGAAGCGAGCAATTCATGTGAGGAAATCCCAGAAAACTAAAATTCCTCCAAGCAGAGGACTGAACAGCTGTAGTTAAAGGGGGTCACACCTGCTACTATTTTGTCTCATTTATATTGGATTTGGGTTCTCCTTATCTTCTTTTAGGATTTGTTTGAAAATTCCCTTGGTGTTTTACATCATATTTATGCAAAAATACAAAAAAGTGTTTACAAACTTAAGCACCACCAAGTCAAATTTGGACCTGACCAAATAGACCAAAGTTGTTTATCAGTATAATTTGATAACTTTCAGACTTGGTTCACTTAGATTCCTTAGTTCCTGCTTGTCTTCTGCCTGTGATGAAGGATTCAGTTCTGATGTAATTAATGATCAGTATGGGATGATGGATAATCTGATCCCAGTTACCAAAATGCATCCCAAATCAGTTCTGTCACTGTGTACTACCAGAAACATCCTGTAATGGGCATGCACATAAACAATGACTGACACACACACTTGTTGTTTTTATATTATTGTTATAGGACATGGCTGTTCAGAATACACATGCACACAAGGGTAAGTTTTTTGTAGCTCATTTTTTTGCCAGATGATTTAAAATATGCTTTAAATGTTTGTAAGCACATTATAAACAATGTCTTTTTCTGTTGAGCAGATGCTAACCATACACAGAAGAGTCGGCATTTTAGACCCTTTGTGCATTTGCTGTGTAAGTTACACCTTTATCCTTAGTTTCACTTTTAAATAGATTTAGAATAAAATGTATTTACAGTTAAACCCTAGCATAAGCCCAATTTCCCGAATTTATGTGCAAATTCCTTCCAACATATGGCACCCTCCCACTTTCCATGATGTCAGATAATAGGGACTTTCTGCTTTATCTGTGTATAAACAACAGTAACCTATTAAAAAACTGATATCAAACATTATAGCAGTGTAGCAAATAGAATTAATATTTGGTTGCTTATGTACCGACATACTTGATATTTCTGATTAGACTGACCAAGTAATATTAGCCTCATAACAGAAGAAATAGGTTTGTGTGCGAGTGACACTTCAAAGCCAGTACATCTAATTATTTGTTTGTTTAATTTTTCCTCTTATAGCCGCAAAAGAAGAAAGCCAGAACAGTAAAGAACATTTCCAGAATGAAGGCATATTCATTAAGTGGATGATGCAGCAAAACTCGAGAAAGTTCAGACTGGAACACAACAACACAACTGTAATTGTACCCAGGGAAGGCATGTACTTTGTCAATCTTAGAATAAATTATATAGCACACAAATGTACGGAGGATTCGTTGGAGCTATGGGCTGCTGTTATGCTCTTTGATTCCTCCTACCCAGAGTGGAGGGTTGTTGTGAGTGGCACAGAGACAATGAAATGTCAGAATGAATGGAAAAAGTCTCTTACTTTAAGTCGAGTGGAAAGGTTTGAAACGGCAACAGCGCTAAGAGTTAGAATTGCACCAGAGAACTTTGATTTTATCACCTGGAACACAGACATGTACTTCGATGTCACCCTATTGTAGCAGAACTGTTATTATACATACATGCACATGACTCCAAAAAGAGAGTTTGAAGAATCAAGCTCTCAAGTGGGAAATCCAACAGGTGGCAAACGATATTGGTGTCTAAAATTTGGTGCATGGAAAAATAATGGAAAGGTTTGTGGGAAAAAAAAGAGGTGATCAAATAAGACATAAACGCATCAGGATAGAAAACATAGTAATATACCATGAAAAAAGAAAATGCACAAGAGAATGTGATGGGACTTGATGTAAACATTTACATAGACATCACAATGGGCTAAAGAGTGTAAAAGAGAAAATCTACTCTATGGTGAGTATTCAGCTGTATTTTACAAATAACTAGAGGAGATTACCTCATCAGTCAAGCAGTAAGATGTCTATTACCATAGCACTACCTACTACCTACCTACCTACTGAAAGGAAGCAGATATATTTGTAAAATTAAATACAAAAGAAAGCTTTTAGTTTGAATCTTGTGACATAATAATAAATCAAAAGTGACAGATTGTAATAAGCCCAGGTATTTGCTTATTCAAAACATTTACCAGTCCTTAATAACCCTACCACCTGCTGGCTTTGTCAGACTTCTGAAAAACCATAAACAGGCAGGAATTCCCCCTTAAATTCACTTGTTCAATTCTTCCTCCTGAAGTTTTGTGCTAGATATTTTTCCATGATAATAGGTCCACACCCACTAAAAGAGCTCCGCTCCTGCTGAGTGTATAGATAATGTGTCTGTGGAATGAGTTAGTCTGCACATGGTATGTCTACTCAGGAAAGTGTGTTTGGAAAAGTTTTCTTCACTTCGCTCTGAGGCAAACATGGTTGTGCAAGCTCCCTGACCTGCTTGACGCGCCTGAGTAACCGATTTAGCAGAAACAGATGGGCTTTTCTCTGGCCACCTGTAATGTACTGCAGATTCCATCACTGGCCAAGCCAATGACCTGAGCTCCAGGTATCTCTGGACTTTACCCCTAGTTTGCAGTGTCTTGCTCAGACTTACTGTGTTCGTTTTGACTTCCTTCATACCACTCTTTTTGCAACTTTTAAACCCTGTTCTCTTCCCCATTTTAGTCATGATCTTCCCTAATGCAAGCCACAAAACTACTCATTATCCCTTTCCATCTCAATCTGAAAATGATCTGCGATATACTGGCACCAATCCAATTAACCATTACAAATCTAAATAAAACAAAACAGAGGAAGACCACTAATTAGATTAATGCCAACTTGAGATAATTGGCATTAGCCGATATCTTCACTCACAAAGCTGACATACACAAATATTGACCGTTAGTTTTTCTACAGCTTGCTGCTGATTATCTGGGATTGCTGAGTGACTAAAAACAAAGAGACGTTGAGAGAACATTCCATGAGAGTGGGGCCATTTATGAGAAGAAACTTTGCAGCATTACAGCTTTGCTGCTTGTAACTGGGACTGTGATTAAACTCTAACATTGTTTATTTTTTGCATGTATTAAACATCCTTATTTACATTTTAGTTTTCTCCCAGAAACAAGATGCTCTTATCTGGTAATAAATGTTGTAAGTGCAATAAAACATTGTATATAATTTTTATTTAAAGAAAAATGCAGAGATGGACTTGTGGCTGGAATAAATGTTCATTGAGGTTCAGCAATGTTGAGTCTTGTTTAATATTATACACTATTTAATCATGTGATATTGACATTACATTTTGGTCATCAGTCTCCCTGCTCTTTAAACATCCCAAAATTTGTGTTTATATTTTTAATGCACTAACACAACTTAAAACACTAAAGAGACAAAATACTAGTCATCTATAAGATTTTCACTGTATTTTATGTCAGGTACTTGGGTGTTAATTTACAACCACAATTATTTACAAAAGGTTATTTGAGCCAGGAGAAAATGAGGAACTAAAAATAGCATTTGGCAAGGTGCCTATCGTGTCTGTTAGAGATCTCATGAGAAGATTTCATGTAAGAATGCTGTGCTGTTCAGATGCAAGTTTTTCTTGTCTGTTTTTTAGTTTGTAGCTTGTCAGCTATGAAAATCAATGTAAACACATAACAATTTAAACATGCACCTAAGGAGTATAATAAAGTACAATAATGGTACAGAAAGTATGTAAATAATATTCAATGTGCATTTTAAACATATATACTCAGCATTGAGGCTCAGCATTGGACACCAGTAATGCAGCTACATGACATGTCTAAGAGCTCACAAAGGAATTTCCCATTATGTTGCATACAGGATTTAATAAATGACTGATGACAAGTACAGGTCCTTAAAATGGGTCTCTTCCCCTTTTATTGTGCCAACTTAAAATAGAAATAAAAAACAAAAGTAAATGTTACTGTATGACCAGTGTGGGAAAAGTATTCAAGGATACTTATTAAATACTACATATCTTAATCAGAATGGA
>JAUZSU010032841.1:0-10360 GCA_034780255.1 Parotocinclus maculicauda | reverse complement strand
TGATCTGTGATTTGTGTTCTATTCTGAATAAAATATTAGATGTTGGCACCTCCACATCATTGCTTTCAGTTTTTATTTACAATTTGTTTAGTTTCCCAACTTTTTTGGAATCCAGTTTGTAACATTACAAGCATTATAGATGAAAGTCTTATCAGTCTTCTCCTTAAGTTTTTAATCTTATGTATTTGTGTGACACTTGCCACTGTGTATAAAATATGCTTTACAAATCACCTTGCCTAAACCAACAAGCCTTATGGGAAATAAGGGAAATATTATTAATGACCTCAAAAACCCCAATTTAGGCTTTAAAAGATGAACCAGAAAGCCACTTGGTGGTAGAAGATAAAATGACTGCCACAGTCAGACTGATGGAGTGGGGAACAAATGGGGCATTTAGACCATTAGCTTGTGAAAGACAACAGTGAGGAAACACTTTGTGTTGGTTATGGCTACTCACTACACATGCATGCTGTTTCAGAAGATGAGGGCAACAGGTCACAACTAATGGGACAATTCAGCAAGCCAATGACCCCAGCATATTCAGCCCTTTTTCTGAAAGAATGCTATATCCCAGCAGGTGTCATAAAAAGACTCTTCCATGTGTCTGGACCCCCTAACGGTACTGACCACACAGTAAAATGGCAGCCCAAAATGATCTAAGCTATCTCAGAATGGCAGATGCTACTCCTGGTGTTATTTTGAGTAACTAATCAGTATGTTAATATACAGTTTTGAGCATAACAACCGTCCAACCTATAAAAGGACAAGCATGCATACAAGCTGAAAAGAAATCTGAAAGCTGAAATGTGTAATTATTTTTCTTTAGAATAACAGGAACACTATTATATAGGCATGTACTCAGTATGGATTTCCATGACTACTATATGACCTGAGAAGCCAGATACTCCCAGATTTCCAGTTACATAATTAAGCAAATGCCCATATGCCGAAAGGCAAGTAAACTAAGCAGCTGACTGTTAAGCTTCTCATTCAAGGGCCAGTGGCAGTGGCAGCTTGGCAAGAACCTTCTGATTAGCAGTCAAAAGCCACTCAACCAACTCTGTCTCTAAAAAAAGCACAGTACCAGAAATGAATCGAACTGAAAACCTTCAGATTATAAGATTGAACTCTTCCTACTTCACTAATAAGGCCATTAACCAAACTGGCAAGGGATATTGAATTGATTGTGACTGGCATTCCAGTGTAGCTTCTTGTCCTGATTGGAAAGTTGTGTCACGTGAGTTATTTCAAGAACAGTGCAAACTGGTTAGCATTAAGCCATATTCATGTCAACTGGAGTTTGCTTGACGGTGACTGTATATTTTATTTATGAGGGCTTCCTGCTAACACAGTTAAACATTATTAACACTATAATATGACATGTTAATAATGATGCAAATACATGCCCCATGGCTATCAAACAAACATATGACACTTTGTGTCAGTTAAAAACTATTTTTAATAAATAACTGCAATAAACCAAATAAGACATACTGTGTAACCACTGGGGTTAAAAAAAATTTCACAGCCAGCCAAACCCTGCCATTGTGGGTCAATTGTTTTTAGGGGTTTTTACCTGCTTACAAATTCTGGAGCAGCAATACAGACTGGAGATTTATCTTAGCCTGCATTATAGCTACAACAATCACTCAAGCTCCACATTTTAATCCTTTAATGTCCCAAACAATTGATATTTTAGTAAGTAAGAGCAGAGACAGCAGACAACATGAGTCATATTCAATTACATTTACAGCTATAAGCAGGATTACAATTTACAACCTTCTGAATTGTAGCCCATAAATTTTAATTACTGAGTCACCACTAATTTTCCTATCATATCCACTCAGGTTTAATAGAAAGATTACCTTTACCCATGGGAATAAGTTAATTAAGTTATTCATACATATTTGGTTTATCCCATTAAGTGGTGTACCCCACCCCAAGCCCATTGACATTTACTTTTGAAATCACCAACAACTGCATGTAGTCTCTACAAATTATATATATGGATCTGAAACTCTTCAGTGTTTTAGTCTGGTTGGCCTACCTCTCACTCATTTAAGCAAAGCTTGATTAAACTAAGATTAATAAGGAAGAGGTATAAGACCTGGGACTCCACGGTTTAATAAATATGACGCCCGATAATAGTAACCAAGAGAAAGTTTACCGTTGCAAGCAGTATAATCACTGTGTTCATTTCGAATAATCATCATAAAAAGAATCCATCCTCTAGTCTCTGTATGGAGTCCATGGGATTTGCCAGACAGGTGGACTAAGCAAGACCGTACAAGACGTTTAGTAGTTTAGACCTGACCCCTTATTCGCAGCATCGGATGGGAGTGTAGACATGCTAATCCGCCGTCTGTGTGTTTACATAGGATTTAAACATGGCACAGCATCTAACAAATCTGTCACAATCTGACATCCACAAGCAAATCGCTGCTCCTGGTGAAAACAGCTCTCTATATTGCGCTGCATTGCGGTACATCAGCAGCCACACAGTCGATGACTCCAGCACGCGATGTCTCTATAAAGCGTTCGTAAGCCGCCCGATACGGCGTTTATAAAAGCAGGAAGGTAGCACGCTTACCTGTGAGAGTGACAGCGCGTCCCCGTAACCTTCAGCTCCGCCGCACCTCAGCAGCTCCGAGTAGCTACCCGCACAGCGCCGATTCCTCAGGCGCGCTCTGATTGGTCCACATTTCTCTAAATAGTCTATAGAGGGCGCTGATGAACATCGACTGGGACTTCATTAACACCCAAAGCGTTGGCTTTTCCAAAGAAACAGAATTGACACGAATCACCTTGAGCAATATATAATATAATATAATATTATAATATTATATATATATATATATATGGACAGCATTAGAGGAACAACGCAGGTAGGATGTTTTGGAGACAAAGTTAGGGAAGCAAGACTGAGATCATGACATGTAATTCACAGGGAGAAACAAGCTGTTTTTGATACTTATACTGTGTGTCTTAAAAAGGATTTATCTCCACAAGAATAAAACTAAGTGACTACGATTCCCATGACTATGGTTCAGGAGTGTAAACATCAAACTTGTGAGTGCTTTTAATCAATACAAATCAGTACCCATCCCTAATAATTGTTATTCATAACAACATTTGGGCAGTTAAAACAAATTTAGAGATTTCTTTAGAAAGGTTTGAGGGAGATGGACAAGGGAAAGAGGGGGCACTCAAACCCATAGAACCCAATAACTGTACAATCTAATACTGATGCACTTTAGTTTAACCTTCTTCATTGTTTTATTGGTGAACAGAGAGGACTGTGTAGCACCAAAATACTGTTTTATTTTCAGTGCATCCGTTTAAAGGTTTCTGTGACAACTTTTAAGACACACAATTTCTACTCTCCTTTTTTCTTATATTCCTTCTCCTAAGGTCATATAAAATACAGAGTAGTTAAAGGGGCACTCATACAGACTGACAATAAAAGACCAGAGCCTTGTTTGTCCATATGTTTGACCAATGCAGTGTTTTTTCACTAGAAGTGCAGGCATTAATGTGGTAGGCTAGAAGTTAAGGTACTATTTCCCATAAAGTCTAGGGATCGAATCCCACCTCTGAGAATCTGTCCACTTTGTCAGATTGTATCAGCTATAAGTCACTTGGGAGAAGGTCATCTGCTAAATAACATCAATGCAAATCTAGGTATGAGTCCCTTAATGGCTATGAAATGTCTATACCATATTATATATCTTACTCAGCAATACTTTATAGGTTAATGTAGCGTAACAGAAATGGCTAAATAGCCAATAAACCATGTTTCCCATACTTTTATTTATTTAATATCAACAACACCACATATTGATTTTCCATTTTTTTACTATAAGCCAAAATAAAAAAAAGCAAAAAACAAAAACAAAATAAATGTTTCTTATATTTGTCTTTTATTTTATTATATTTCATATTAAACTATTAGATTTCTTGATTTGTCTGTTCAACATACATCCATCCTTGTCTTTCGGGCCTGGAGTATATTTGAAAAAAGAATTGGGATAGTAAAGCATTTATCACTTATGTACTATGGCCCTTCCTTCTCACAACACTTAAACAATGTTTTGTCACAGAGGAACAAGTTAAAGTCAAGTTTATTCTCACTTCAACCTTCAACACAGTACATATTGAAATGAAACAACGTTTCTCCAGGACTGCATGAGGCAACACAGAACTAACTAATAGGACACTAAGTGTTTAAGTGTTGCAGGTGTTACTTTGTCCAACAGGTCAACAGTGCAACAGTATGGAGTTGTTATTTTCACATTTCAAAATTCACCACATATTCTCTATCGGCGACAAGTCAGGATTACAGGCAGGATCACTAGACATTGAATTATTCCAAAAAAGATCTTAAATTCTGATAAATCTGATCAAAATGCATGTGTCCATTGTGTGAAGTTCTATCTCAGAGCTTCAAGCCCAGAGAAGTCAATTGATGACTGCCGATTCTTGAGGCAGGGTTGTCTGAGGGATCTGAGGGATCACGGGTATTCATTTTAGGCTTAGAACCTTTATGCTCTGAAATTTTTTTCATAATTCCTTGAATTATTTAATTACGGTATATTGTGCACTGTAGAAGCATAAATATGCAAATCCCTTCAAATAATTCTTTAAAGAACATTGTTTTTAAACATTTCAATAATTTTCTCATATACTGTATCTGTTGAAAATAATGCCTCTCTGCCCATCTTTGTTCCTCAAAGATTCAGCTTTTCGTAAATGTGATGATGACTGTATCATTACAGTTACCTGTTAGAAATCACATCAGTATTTATTTTTGAAAAATTAAGTAATAGTCAGATTTTTTATTTTAATTCAGTAATTGTTCTAAATTTCCGAATTCCAACCTTTTTAAGAAAGTTTTGCATTTATAAAATGCGGGAATCGATGTTTACAAGACAAAACATGAAATTTGCACTTTTTTTTTGCATTTTCCCTACTCATTTGGGATTGTATTATTGTATTATGTACTGGAGAAGCCATATCAGAAATGCACTAATGACATTTGCTCCTTTCAGTGAAAAATCCGCAATTGCAAGAACACTGTATATGGTTTTTATATGGTTAAGAATTTGTCTGCAAACTTTAAGGCACTACAGCCGATGTGAATTGTGCCATTGATACCACAATTTAACATTTGATACCTTTACATTAATAAGGAGCTGTTTTGGGATTGCAGACTAGGCAATGACATGGAAAATAATCCTTGTCTTAGTTCCCTGTCAGCAGGGGAGCCTCCAACAAGGGGTATCTCCACCAATGAGACCCCCACCTTCCCCTTGTAGACAAACATACAGACAGATATATCCTCTCCCTTCTATCCTTCTTTCTCACTTAAACCCACAGGGGATATGATTTGGAAACAGTAATCCCAACCCTGTCATCAGGTTGGGGGGAGGGGTCATTCGTGGATGGGGGAATCATGGAAAAACAGAGAGATGGAAGTGAAGAGGCTTGAAAGGCATTAGTGTCAGATCACCAGAACAAAGTGATAACAGTATTGATGCTCTGCCTACATTTGCACAGGGGTCATCAAAGGAAGAGCCAAGAAACGAGGAAGAAGGAAAGAGATGAATACATTAAAGTGTTCAAACCATATTTTCCATCTTCACACAATAGCCACAGAGACCAACAAAGATCTCCCACCCACTATTACTCAATCATATAATCGGAAAAGCAGTTCAGCTAACAATTACAGCTCAGTGTGTGGGAGAGACAATTTCTGCTATGTGTAGCTAAATTAAATTAATAAGAAGACAGACATAATTCAGAACACTGGGCTTTTTGAGCAGATGTAGACAAGTACATTTGTCTTCAATATGGAAATGTCAGAGAGCAATCATAACTGATTATAAAATTCGTATTTCACAGCCCCCAAAGTGAAAGACAAAATTTGCATACAGACACAAAGGGATGGATTTCTGTTCTTCAGTGAGCTGTATAATCTTAAAAATACGAGGGATTTTACAGCAAAGACTTGATGTAAATATTAGACAGGAAATTAATGGGGGTATATATAATATATATAGTGCGCATAATACATATAGTGCGCATGTGTGTGTGTGTGTGTGTGTGTGTGTGTGTGCGTGCATGCATGCGTGCAGTCCCAGGAAAGAAGACAGGGTTAATTGTGCTGCTGTTTGGGATCTAAGGAAGGGATCATGTTGGCATGGTGACAATGATCACCAAAAAACATGTCATTCTGCAAACCTTTCTGTTCATGAGAAAACCAGTCCACTGTTAGGACCCTAAGCAGTTATTAGCAGTCAGAATGTGAAAACAGTGATTCATTTAGCATACGATCTGACGATGCTTAGACACAAAGATGTGAGAATAAACCCTGTGGAGATAAAGCATCAACCACAGGAGGAACATCTTTTATTTAAATTGCCATTTAAAACAAGATTAGTATTTGCATTCGCATTAGGCTATGACAGAAGAATTGGCTTTAGCCTGTTACACTTAATTAAGCTCAATGAAGCAATTATCTTGATGTAATTACCATATTTGGGGGAAATATAACGTTCACGCTAAATAACTATATCGGTTTAAAATACTAATACTACAATTAATGAGTTTGAGCTACAGAGAATTGTTAGCAGTATTGAGGTGAATGCAGCCCTGATCAGTGGCTGGGTTAAGTGCTACAGGTCTGGCTGTTTATTATTCCAGGGGGTTATAATGCCAAATTTTATGGTTCAGATTTTAGTGTGTATATTTATTTGAGATACAAACATTTAATTACAAAAAACACTTAAAAACACTTTAAATTGAATTTTGTTACATGTTTCTGGAGTCTAAATGATTTCATGGCATCTACTTACCGTCAAGAGGACAGAGGGTTAAATCAAGTAGCTCCATCCCCCACCCCTGCAAGGACTGATTACATCTGCGCTGAATTATTCAGTTATAGTAGAAAGCGTTTCTGTGGCTTATCTTATCTGTTTGCAAATGCAATTGCATAATATCTTAGACTTCAGGTTTTCACACATTACTGATTGTTAGAGGAAACAGTTATATAATGATTACATGAGCATAATTTATAGTTACTTATTACAGATTTTTATTATGTGTTTTGAGATATATGTTATAATTTAAAAAACCATATTAGAGTTGATAGAACCTTGATAAAACTAGGTTGGACCACTCTTTGCCTTCTAAACTGACTTAGCCTTTTATGGTATAGATTCAACAAGGTGCTGGAAACATTTCTCAGAGATTTTAGTCCATATTGACGTGATAGCACACAAAGTATTTTCGCTCAAAGAACTGACCTCACTGAGTATTTTCTCTTTTTTGGACCTAGAAATGGCGGTGCATGAAAATTCCAATAGGTCAGTAGTTTTTGGCATACTCAGACCAGTCTACCTAGCACCATCAACCATACCACATTAAAAATCACTTAAATCACCTTTTTTCCCCATTCTGATGCTCGATTTGAACTTCAGCAGGTCAGCTTGAGCATGTCTTTATACATAAATGCACTGAGCTGCTGACTTGTGTATGTCTGTGGGTTTCTTCCAGGTACTCAGCTTTACTCCCAAATTCAAAAAAGATATGTTAGGTTAATTCCTCTAAAATGTGTCCCGGTGTAGGCCAGTGAGTGCTTTTCGTGGGGTTGGACGTGAAGAAGTATTTCAGTTTCCTTGATGTTCGGAAAAAAACATCACATTTCATACTAAAATCTTATCACAAGAGAAATGGGAATGCTTTAAAAGCAAAACATGATCGTGCTAAATATTGATTGATTTAAACTGATCGCTGCTCCTTTAATTTAAATGCTAAAACAAACACGTATTTTTGTACATATGCCTAAAGCATTTCACAGCACTGTGTATGTAAAAATATAGGGTGAGTCAAAAGCCACAGGACACCCTTTTTTCAGAAACAAAATGGAAAATGACATATGTGAATACCCCAGCAAGTAATGGATGGGGCCTATCTTTTAGGCTATGTGTGGAACATAGCCGCTATTGGGAAAGCCACCATATTGGATCAAGGACAGTTTTTTTCAGTGGGAAGGTGGTTATATAACATATAAAAGAAGACAAGAATTGTCTCAGAAATCACATAATTGTCTTTAAAAAGTAATTGCTGCAAACAGTTATAAACACAGAAATTTCTAAAGTTTTGTTGTTGGTCAAAGGTAACTGAAGATGGAATTGACGATTCTGATGTCTGGGGAACACAGCTGCCATATCATAGCCTTAGACTTCAACAATCAACACCCAAAAAGACCATCAATTTCACACAGCACTGTTGCATCCCCCGTCCCAAACGGGACTGTGGACAAGTAGCCTTGGTTGTCGTCAGAAGACCACTTCTGACAAAGAAATCTCAACAGTGGTTGGCCAGCCTTTGCAAAAGACCCAAGACACAGCATGCGACACATGTCCTGTGACTTTTGATTCACCATGTACATATGGGCACAAAAAAATACAGATAGATAGACAAGTGCACCCTAAAGGGAACACCAGTGCGTTGCATGACAGTAGTATTTGTAAACCAATATAATATTATTATGTTTGTAAGCCCTAATTCAGCACTGTGTCTGACCATTTACAATGTACACACACTCAGATAGCTAGTCACAGCATGACAAATTTTTCATTAGTTTATATGAGTCCTGAGGATAAAAATGATAATTGATTGCTCATAATATTCACACAGTTTATTAGATACATATTGGTATATGAACAAATGTACTGTATGTAATATGACTGAAATACTACTGTCTATAAGATAATATAAAATGACAAATTTATCAAATGTTGTACAAACACATGGATATTATTTCGCAGGTCATACTTAAATCTTTAATTCTTTAAAGATTCAGGCAACAACCACAACAACATAACTGTGTGACTCTGACACAGCAGATGTACATTGAGCTACAAAGTCAGATGACATGACCTTGCAATTGGAAACCTGGATAATACAAAAAAGTCTGGAAAGTACCTATTTTTAAATTGCCTGCCAGTTGGTAACAAAATAACTAAAAAAACATTTGGTCTATGAACTACAACTGAAAAAGTTTATTCACGAAGTAATTTTACCAATAAACATTGTTTAGCTTTACAGCTTTACAAACAGCAGCCTGAATACTAAATCAGAGCCAACATGACAGTTGATACTGAGATTGATGCTCGAATAAGCCTTTATAAATGTCTTATAAAAACCTTATACCCACAAACATATGGCATATACAAATTATAATTAAATTCTGTCATTTAAGTTTTTAATGAGTTTTTAATGAGTAGTGCATTTTAACTTCATATTAACATATGAACATATATACACTTTGTATTTTAATCTAATTTAACTTCTGTTTTAGCTTCTTTATTTTAATAAATGAAAACAACATTTTTCTAAAAACAATAGAACATTTGCTCTAACTGTTGTATAAAAGCAACAAAATCCTTGATGTGTTATCGTGAATAACATGACAGCTGTGATTATCTACAGCATACGTCTTCAGATTGTGCCTGCAACCAAATCCCAGCCATAATGTTCTTTGTGATAACACACTCCCTAGTTATCTATTGCTTAAATGAACGCCAACCTTAAGTTTATAACAATATATGAGTAATTATTCACAGCTAAAGTGCCATGTGTACAGCTTTTAACTGGATCTAACTGACAAACACCATATCAGAATGTAATTCACTTTGGATAAATTATGGACCTCCATTTGTTGACATTGGAAATCTATCAGCATTCTGATTAATAATTATTAAAATTGCCTCATCATTTTTATCATGCTCTCTGCTTAAAATATTAGAGTATCTAAATTCAATAAGATGCATTTCAAAGGCCTAGATCCATATATTAATCCATGATCTATTTATTCATATTTGGGAACAGAAGCCATAAATGCATGCCAACACAGTTAAGGAGAGTCCAAGTACCACCCACCAGACGTCTGTGCTTCCTGACACAGTCGCTGTGTAAACACATGGCAGATGGTCCAAGACTTGCATATCTTTAAACTGGAGCTGCTTCAGGGTTCACCAGTGTACACACTTGGCCTTATTATGCCTTTGCTTTGATATAATTTAATTACAGTTGATTTTCTGTGACTCCTGGGCACACCGTAATCCCAAGGAAATCACTTAGGGAATACTTTCCCACTTTCCACAAATTTTAGACCACCTATGTTCTGTTAGCATTAGAGATAGGCCGATTAATCACTTTTTTTTAAATAATCGACTATCGGCTTATACCTACTCTATTCTCTATTACATACAGTGGATGAAATAATTATTTGATCCCTTGCTGATTTTGTAAGTTTGCCCACTTACAAAGATATGAAAAGTCTATAATTTTAAGG
>JAUZSU010032830.1:0-10360 GCA_034780255.1 Parotocinclus maculicauda | reverse complement strand
ATGTCTGTGACATGGCGATTGGTTGTGCTGGCCGGTCGCGGTGACATGAGTGAGCGTGGGGTGGTATGGGATTTTTTGGTTTTTTTGTTTTGTTTGTTTGTTTTATTTTATTTATTTATTTATTTATTTTATTTACTTTGTTTCTGGATTTGGGGTTAGATTGGTTTTGCTTTAATTACTGGTAATTCGTCAGTTTGTTTTTCTATGGTTTGGTTTAAAAAAAAAAGAAAGGAAAATTCTGTGCTGCGGCCTGTAATGTATATTATTTATTGTGCTTTTCCAATAAAAAAAAATTAAAAAAAAAAAATTTAGTGCTCAGATTAGAGTGTACCCCTCGGTTTTTCAGCTCAGAGCACATTTTGAGCAGAGTTGAGTCGCTCATTCCTTGAAAGACTAGAAACCATCATGAACATTCACCCTATTGATCCTTCTCAGATACAATTTTTAAAGTTGATTGTGGATGTTTTTAAACCCTGGCACGGTGTTAACACAAACCTACAGTACGGCATAGATATGTCACAAACTCATAGGGTGGCACACCACATGTGATCAGCATCCTTCTGTTTCAAATCTTCATGTAAATCGATAAATCCCACATGAACCCATTACTACTTTGTTTTATGCAAACAGCCCAAAATACTGACCCGGTGCATGATTTCGGTTTATGAATGGAGCATGATTAAAAGTCCAAACAGCTGCTTCGATACAACAAGTTTCATATTTGGAATGAAATGTTACATTTAAAATAAGCATGCATTATGAGCGCCTAATAAAAAACCTGTTCTCTCTCTAGTGCTATGGGACAACAGGCCTATTGTCTGCCATCCCCACTAAACACTCAATTAATCACTAAAGACCTGCTATTAAGCCCTTAGCTGAACACAGCATATTCGTTTAATGGGCCGGATTTAGTTATGAGTAAAGCATCTGAGTCAGTGCACACACCGATGGGCAGGTTCTTCACTCTCTATATTGGACTTTCACTAAGGTTAATACTTATTTTCTTATTATACAGTGGTGCTTGAAAGTCTGTGAACACTTTTGAATTTTTCAAATTTGACCTACGACATTATCATATTTCCATACAAGTGTTAAAAGTAGATTAAAAATCCAGTTAAATAAGTGAGACAACACTGCACTCTGTTTACTTACTTAATTTATTTATTGAGAAAAAATCTTATACTACACATCTGTGAGTGGAAATAGCATGTAAACCTCTAGGATTAATAGAAACAAAGTTAGAGTGACATGTTTAAAATCAATAGGATTTATTGTACGGGATCTGATGTGAGATCTGTTGTATTTCCAGGAACAGGAAAGGTTACAGAACCACCTCTTAAAAGTTTTCTAAAGACCAATTCACTTAAGCTGAATGTGTAGAAATAGAGGAATTCAAGACCATAGTTAACATCTTCAGGAGTGGTCAACTGACAAAGATCATCCTCAAAGGAAGTTCTGTAGTAGTCCAAGATGCCACAAAAGAACTTCTAAGTAATTAAAGGCTCACATTGATTAATGTTAAGCAGTCCATCAGGAGAACAGCAAAAAGTAAACAGTGTGCTTCGTATGCATGCAAAAAGAAAGTCACTTTGCCAGAATATTACAGCCCATGATATGGCAAGCAGACAATATAAAAGGTTTTCATGGATGTAATAGATTTATATATGAAAGAAACCAACATTTAAATGAGTAGTTTTATGTCTGAAAAAGGGTAACGCTACCCTTGTGAAGGTGTTGTGAAACATGGTGGTGGTAGAATCATGATTTAAATCTATTTTGATGAATCTTCCCACCAATGAGAGAACAAGGAATTCTGAATCATAATAGTAACTTCTAAAGGAAACACAGGAAGACACTGACCCTAGTGCATACATTCTTTTTTTCTACCAAAAAATAGTTAAAGAATACTAGATTTCATGTTTTGGAATGGCCCCAAGTCCAAGTCCTGATCTTGTGTAAGGGCAAAAATTAACCAAGCGCATGTGCAGGGCTGATCAACAGTTAACACTCATGGAGGTCGGGTCCCTTTTTGAGTCTTGGTCCTCCCAAGGGTTCTTCCTTCTATATTCACATTCACAGTTTTCCTTGCTACTGTCACACTAGGCCTACTCAATTTGGGATTGGCCTTTTAAGATAATATAATATTGTAAAGTTGCTATAAGACAATGCACCTAAAATGCATTATATGCATAAATTTGACTTTACTGTAAAAGTTTGGTTACAGTTACAGGGGGTAATGCTAGATGCTAAAGGCAAAAGTTCACATACTTTTGCCACTCAAGGACATTTAAAAAAAAAAAAAAAGAAGTGACCATTATAATATTTTTATCTTCTTTGCTTTATTGAGTTCTCTTTATCCTCTTTTAGGGTTGTGTGAAAATCGGATGATGCTTCAGGTCATATTTATGGAGAAATATCAAAAAGCTTCACAAAGTTCCAAGCTCCCCTGTACCATCTCCTCCTGTCTCTCTCACCAGTTAGTTACTGTCAGGAGGCCTTTATTCCTGCAGACAGCTGGAGAGTTTTAAATTGCTCTGCAATTTTCTTTCTCAGTAAGGGCAAAAGGATCAGACTTGTGCAGTGTATTGAGTCCAGCATATATACACCCACCCACATGTTATTTTTGTGAAAGTACTCCAGGTTAAGGCTATGTATAGGCATTTTACCAATGTAAAGTAATTCACAAGTCAAGAGGTTCATTATGATCACTGGAGAGGTTTCCTAGCAGTATGTATACTCTGCATTGCCAACAAGAACATTCTAGGCCAAGCCAAGGGGGAATATCTGCTGGCAGAATTAATGGTGGTTCACTCTTTTCCGTCATTCACTGGAAAACTTCCATTCAGCAACTGACTCAGGGCCAGAAGATCATTCATCACAATCAGGCTTTGCCTCCATACATGTATACAAGCATTTAAAAAGAAATCACAAAGAATCTATTACCATGCTGAGAACTTTACTTAGAGCTTTGATAAGAAGTGTTAAAACATTTGAGATTTATAGGGGTACAAGTGCTCAATGGGTATTGCGTGTCCTATTCACGATGTAGTGCACTACTTAAAATGTTTCCAATTTCATAATTTATGGCTTAGCATTCAAAACCCCATTTTGAAGTTCGTATGGAATAAAGCACCACAAACCAAAACGCTGCCAAAGAACTCCCACAGTGAACCTTCTCTTTATCCTGTGTGACGCTTTCATTACAGCTGTGAACCCTGACTCAGCGCTGACTACTTCCAAATATAAAAGAAAACTGTACATATGCAACTAATAGATTTATTGTAATAAGGCTAAAGCCAAAGTGTATGATTTTCAGCAGATATTGCAGTCATATACAAAACTGGTCATTGTAATAGATATCTTGACATTGGACAATAGACTTCTACCCTACTCTTATAGCAGCATTTGTGCCATTGCAACCAATGATACAGTTCTGTTACCATCTCTTTGTTCGTTTGTGTATTTTATTAAATGTTGCATTATTTGTGATACATTGATATTACTTGGTCATATACGCACCAGGTCAAATTAGTGCAATCACTTGGCAACTAAACTTTTGGGTTGTTGCAGTTAACTTACTGGTCTAAAGGTTAAGGTACTGGATTCGGGACCAGAAGATCCAGGGTTCAAATCCCACCTCTGCCAAGCTCCCACAGTTGGGTCCTTCAGCAAGGCCCTTAACCCACAACTGCTTGAATTGTAAGACTGTATCAGTTGTAAGTCGCTCTGGATAAGGGCGTCT
Source organism: Parotocinclus maculicauda (assembly GCA_034780255.1). Lineage (NCBI taxonomy): Eukaryota > Metazoa > Chordata > Actinopteri > Siluriformes > Loricariidae > Parotocinclus > Parotocinclus maculicauda. Next base: position 6,618 of record JAUZSU010032830.1, on the reverse strand, counting down.
GCTAAATGCTGGAAATATAAATGTAAGGTTAGGGTCAAACTGGATCTCTGGAGCTGTAAGGAGACTGTGCTAACCACCTATGCCATCATGCTACCAGGCATTGATGGTAAAAATCCAAAAATTGAAGCCAAAAACTGTATTAAGAACTTTAGAGTGTGGCAGCTGCTGCGACGGTGGATCATAGCAGTGTGGCAAAGGTGACATTGCAAACCAAAGATAAAATTGAAAGGAAGTGTGATTTGTCCCTGAAATGTGGTTACCATGAAACCAGTAATGTCTTTAAAAATCCTATTATAAAATGTTTTGCTCTTCATCCTTGTCATTCAAATCGAATGGACTTTTATTTCTACTCCTAATAGTCAGTTACTATATAGCTAACTCTGTGTGAGGGCAGAGCCAGGGTGAGTAAATTAAATCGCTCTGGCCTTCAACACAAAACACAACAACTGAATAAGAGCCAAAGAAAGCAGAAGAATAGACAAGACTGGATCAGGATACAGTAAGGAGGAGGCAGAACAAAAGCACACAACTTGGACGCAGACTGTGGATGAACTCATATTGATCATTATCGGCCTGTCAAAAAACAAATAAATCCAAGCCCATACCCAACACAGCATGCATTCTCCATCTGTAAGAGTCTTTTCAAGCTTTTGAGTCTGACCTTGTTTCAAAACCTTTCCTTTAACTTCAAACGAGGGCGTTTCGAGAGTACTTGTCATACTGGGGTACATAGAATTTACTACTGTTACTCGCTGCTTGTTGGTCAATCATAGGGAAACCATCCACTTAGGATTCACTAATTCGTTATTTTATCCACGTAATCCATGGTCAGGGTCACGAGTCAAATCTGATGATATTAGTTTATCTGATCTGTTGCACCCTCACTAACTTTCCAGAAAATTTCCAGAGAAAACATGAGGTTACTCAAAGACAAGAAACAAATGTATCAGAACTAAACAAGCACTGTAGTTTAAATGCATTAATATGACACAATATCAATATAAATAGACCATTTTCATGCAGTGCTGATGTGTGTATCATTTCAAAACAGTTACGTACTTATTTCGTGATACTTAAATATGAGCACTACAAGAGACCACTAGGTTCTTGCTGAGATACGTGACTCCACATTAATTCATTTGATTTTAAAACATCCTGTTAGTTTTACTAGCATACATTTTCATGAAGCAGTCGCTGCGGAAGTTGTCTGTCAGTTTAATTAAATAGTAGTTAAACCAGATTAACATGATTATATATTAGTACATAAATTTGGAATCATGAATTATGTAGATTGTAATGCGGATGTCATGCCTTTAAAAAACAGTGCTACAGTTCATGAGTAGTTAGAGAAAGAATAGGATAAAGAGGATAAAGTCTAAAAAGTTTTAAGGAGTGAACATCTTTAAATTATTCATTACGCATCTCAAAGTTGATTTAACACGATAGACGATGTTAATACAAATATGTACACATTATAAATATATCATATACACTCAGTAGCCATTTTATTTGTTACACCTGCTCAAATATTTGTTAACACAAACATCTAATCAACCAATAACATGACAGCAACCTAATGCATTTGGGCACGGTCCCAATGACCTGCTGACATTCAAACCAAGAGAGAAGAAAAGAAAAGTGATTCAAATGAACGTGGCATGGCTATTGGTGCTAGAAAAACTGGTGTGAAACTGATGATCTATTTCCATGGACAGTCTTTAGGGTTTACAGAGAATTGTCAGAAAAAGAAAAAATATCAAGTGCGTGGAAATTCTTGTTGATGCCAGATTTCAAAGGAAAATGTCCAGACTGGTTTATGCTTATAGGAAGTAATAAAAAAAAAACACTCGTTACAACCAAATTATGTAGATGGTCACCAACGGTTTGTCTTTTTCCCACAAATCATTCTCTTGCCATCATCGCAAGTAAAAACTAGTCATCCGGCTTTTCATGCAAGATCAGTAGGTGTGGGATTTTAAAAAGTACAAAACTTCTACCATACATATTTATGGGCTAATGTCTGAGCAGCAAAGGATTAACAGTGTGAACTACACATTTATGGATAAAACTTGAATAGGATCAGAAACATTGTTAGTTTACTTTCAGCTCAAGATAAATTAAGATTTTACAGTCAGCAGCACCTGAAATATGTTGGTATGCCTGAAGCATGAAGCATTAGGAGTCCTGCACAAAGATAACACATTAACGCCCACCATCTTCTACCATCTTTGCCATGCCTTGCAAAGGTCAGTTCTTCCTCACAGCTATTTTGTCCTCCAACATACACAAGCTCGCATGAACTCATGCAGAGTCGACCGATTCTAAATGCCAGATGCACATGCGTGTGTTGCAACCGATGTGAACCAATGAACCCATCAGGTAGAGGAAGCAACCTGAGGCTCGTGACAGTCTTTTCTAAGAATAATTCATAACCTGCACTACTAAATGAATCTACTAATGAATTTCATTAGCCACCACTGATGGATCTCGCCAACTTTATCTGTGTGAAATACACGTTTCCACTTCTGCCCATGGGGTTAAAGATACAGCACATCCTAAATTGTCTGAAATCCTGCTGGATTTACTACGCATATATATATATATATATATATAGACACACAGATATATAGATACATATATATATATATATACACAGAGAAATATATATAGACACAAACATATATATATATATATATACACACATACATATATATATACACATACATATATATATATATATATATATGTATATATGTGTGTGTGAGCGTGCGTGTGTGTGCGTGCGTGCATATATATATATATATACACACACACACACACACACACACACACACATGTGCCAACAGTACTTTGCAAAAGGGATGAGAAAACAATTCACACATTTTAACCCAATTTATTCTGTAATCAAGATCAGTGAAAATGTGATCCATGCTGAAAGCACGATCATTTGCATATTTATTAATGTAGTTTCAAATGGGTAATTAGTTGACCTTTTTGTGGAAAGTTGCCATTTTTAAACACATTAGTCCTATTCAGTTCAAATATCAGCTGTGACACACGTGGGCGGGCGGTCTCACTTGGATTAAAGATTACAAGATGACAAAATGACAAAATGAAAGGAGCTGCATTAGAAATGATTTCGCCTGAATATCTTGTATTCAAATTATATACTTTCTTCAAGGCTGTTTTTTTAAACCTGCTTCCACCCTGTACAATGAAAGTAAACTTCTGGTCTGTAGTGCAGAATATCCAAGGTTTAAATCCCACCACTGCAGAGCTGACACTGAGCAATGCTACATAGATTGTGAGACAGTATAATATTAAAGTTACTCTGGATAAGAGCATCTGCTAAACGTTACATTTTAAGACTGGCATTGCAAATTCAAAAGTATTGAACTGTGTAATAGAAGGTCCAGGGTTCAGATGTCATCTGTACCAAGCAGCCACTGAGGGAGGTTTGAGCAAGACCCTCAATCTGCACTAAACTGTAAGATTGTATTGGTTCTAGAGAATGGAGTCTGCTAAAAGCCTGTAAATATAAATGAATTTTGCCATTCAAATAAGAAGGAAACACTCTGACTTAACAAGGTAAAACAATGCCTATGGAAACATTACAATCTTTAAAATATCTTACAACTGAAATCAACCCAGCCCAACAAAATGACTCCAACCATTATACCACAGCAACACCATTTACTCCAGAAAATGACTATGGTTAAGGTTCGTAATTATGTTAGGAATCTCAGCCAACTGCTTAGCCCAGCTGTAAGTCACTCTGGATATTACATCCAGTCAAATCCCAGTAACTCTCTTATATCACCTTTTTTTCTTCTGGACAGGAGTTTTGTAAATTCCATCAACTAATGGTCCATTAGAAATAACTGCATGGTTTTCTTGTTTTCTTGCCTTGATGGAGCTGTAGTACTCAAAAAACTGAAGAGTTTCAATTTAACTGCCACCCATTACAACCATAAACATTCATGACTATTGGTCCTACACCACCAGCTATATCAGGAAGCCAATCCAATCCTAAATCCAATCAAGGCTTAATCTAAGCAGAAACCATGGGTTTATTGGGTTGTCCATGGAAAGAGGAGGTCTTGCTATAGGCACAGGGTGTAACTTTAGGTCTGGGGACAGTTCTAGGGACTAATATGGGAGGAAGGACCCTCTATGGTGCCTCTATGGTGCTAACTCAATAATTCCTTTCATTGCATTCATTTCATTAACCAAATGTTGGTTAGATGACCAAAAGTCATACTGTACCTCGTTCATGGCATTTTGTCTTAGTAAAGCAAGGGCTTCCATGTCAGTCCATTTGTCTGTTGTTTATACCGCTACTATTATATTAAGTATATTGCACATAATGGTTGCCTTCAAAACAGACCATTGCATCTGGATTAATCATACACTTGTGCAATTATATCTGGACCAGTCACCACTAGGAAATGACCCTAGCTTGAAGAAAGGGTTAAATAAGTCCCTATAAATGTAATTCTAAGAACAATCATTTTCATTTCCTGAGGTGAGAAAATTTGAGAAAGAGGCCACTTACTCCAACTATGACAAAGTTCCTCAAGAGTGAAACCACCTATGGCTGCCTCGTGCCTAGACAGCTGTCTGATTAAGGTGAAGCAGGATTTTAAGTAAGTAAAGCAGACACACCAGGACATACAAGGAATAACAGACTAAACACAAACCTTGCTCTGCCCTCTCCAGCCGAAACATCTCTCCCAGACACAGACAGCAGTTTCTTTTTTTGTCCAAGTGAAATAGGCACCATAGGAATATTAAAAAAAAACCTGCTCTGGCTCAGCATTTGCCACAAGTGACCACAGATGTTTAGCTATCACAACTAACTGGCCCAGATGGCATAACTGGATGGCTATAAAATAATGCTTCTGGCAGCAAGCAGATGTCTCAAAACTACCACAGTTATCCTTTTATTTAAGAAGCCATCAGCCTTCCCTAAACGACCCACTGACTGACCACTGATCGCTTGTCACAATAGATATGAAGTATTTTAAAAGGTTAAGTCAGTCAAGTCCTCCCACAGCCAACCCAATGATTTGGGCCACTTTCATGTGTGCTATTGGAATTCGATACATATCTGCAATGTGGCAATGCTACTCTGAACAGCCAGGTTGGAATTTATACATCATGTACGTAACTCACCATTCGTCATAAATGTGCACTGAGAAAAAGAAAAAAAACATTAAATCTGACATTTTTAGTTCCGATATGGGAAATTTCAAAATCCCTGGTGTACTATCAGAGCATGCAGAATCTCTTCGGCTTTTGGTAAGCAGTTTTGCAAACTCTCAAACAGCGTTTCTCAGGCTGTGCAACTCAACCGCAGGATCCCCCAGACTTCTCCAGCGAGCACATATACGCATGTCTTAACCTAATAATGGTCTTTGTTAAATTCATTAATGGCAGAACGGCACATTTTGTGCACCTTACTCCATAGCAAGTAATGTAAGTTTAATTCAATTGTGTATTTTAAATTGAATGTCCTGGAAAAAGCACAAACCTGGAGTATGATATTATCCTTATGTACTTCTGTATAAGAAATAAGAAAAGAAGTGCAAAGAAACTAGTCATGAAATTTAATTCCATATCCAGACTGTTAGCTTCCCACCAACCAATCCCAATTCCATACACAGCATTTACATTTACTTTTACTTTATATAACAGACACCCTTATCCAGAGCGACTTACAATTCAAGCAACTGTGGGTTAAGGGCCTTGCTTAAGGATCCAACAGTAGTAACCTGGACCTTCTGGTCCATTGACCAGTGTCTTAGCCACTAGGCCACCACAGTTCCCACAGAGCATTTACTCTGTTTTAAGGGGATTTTGATTAGTCACCTTTAAATACTGGAATCTATATCACCAAAACAAACAAACACTTAAGAAGAAGAAAACAATTTTTGAAACTAACACCAGCCACCAATGGAAGATCAGTGGGTCTCTTTAACATTCTCCTGTCTCCTTATCCGATGCACATGTTTAACTACATGCTTAATATCATGACCAATTTTCTGTAAGGCTTTTAATGAGCATAAAAAGCAACCAAGAAACTGGATTTATCCTGCCAGATATCACATTTTTAATATTCATGAGAACAAGGCTCTCCATACCAGCAGTGTTTGTCAGTTTGAACACTTGTCTGGCTGTGGTGCATCAGTAAACCACAGACTTTGCTCATGGGTGAATAAGAGAAAGCATACAAGCATGCCATAAAACTAAGCACTGTCAGCACACTTGTTAGTACTGAAGGGCTTGGTGACCTCCAGTGTGGTGGTGGCATAGGACGCTGCCAACTGGAAACGACTAGAGGCAATAAAGGCTCAGTCATGAGTTTACAGAATGGGATTACAAAGTGTTAAAGCCCAAAGCCTGTCATTTATGGCAATGCTTCATTGAGTTTTAAACTGCAAATGGAAGCAAACATCATCACACGATCTGCCCATGAGTTCTGAGCATTGTCACACTATAGAACTTAATGCAGCTTTACAGACATCTAGTATAGGTGTACACCAGTGGCGATTGCTCTAAGACTGCAAGGGAAGCTCAGCTTCCCCTAAAATGTCAAAAAATAAGTGATTAAATATA
>JAUZSU010032819.1:0-10360 GCA_034780255.1 Parotocinclus maculicauda | reverse complement strand
ATGTTCGTTTAATCGGACCAGCCGGTTATTAGGACCAAAACGATCATGTCCCGATGTGGTCCCATTAACCGGAATCGTCAGTATTTGTGACATGGAAATGTTCTGTGAGACAAAAGTTTGTACGGTGCAAGTTAGCAGTATTATGCATTTTTCATATATACCCCAATGATGGCCAAGTGTGGTGAGAGTCATTTTTGTGGTTTCTCTACTACATGTGAAGCCATGCATAATTTATTTTTAATAATTTTTTTATATTTATTTAATATTTTTATATAGCTACATACATTACAAAAGCTGTCTTACATAGCACATCTCGATCAATTAATTTATAAATTGTAATTATTTTTCCTCCATAAGACGAGTCACAAAATATTCTGTGCTCATGCAGTGTTGGTAAGTTGGGCTTGTAAGAACAAAAAATAGAAACACTGAGGATAAAATAGATATGATAGAAATGTATCGGAAAAATGTGTAGGGGAAATTGTGCAATTGAAAAGAGTACCCTGAAAACAAGATGAGATACAACTGGGCATGGAGCCATAGAAGTTCCATATGGTATCCTGCGGCACATTCTTTCCACAGATGTTGCAGCTGGACCTGTAGATCTTGCACACAAAGTTTGCTGAAGCTGGTGTCCAAGCTGGACCCATAAATGCGGCTGGCTTTAAATCTGCTGACTGGGCAGGCCAAGCAAGTGTTGCAATCTGGCAAAGATATTTCCACCCTTGATGTGCTTGGGTAAGCATTATCCTACTGAAAATAGCAGTTGGAAACCCTGCCATGAGAGGCAACATATGTGGCTGCAGGATGTCCTGCAAATATATTGCTGACTTGTTAGTGTCCCTCGTATCATTGTGCTAACCGAATGTAACAACATAGTCTTACATTTCTTAATTTTATAGTCTTCATTTTCTTTACTTTCTTAAATTAATTATTTATTAATTATTTATAAATGATTGCATATTTCACTATGCATGTACCCCAACCAACATTTAAAAAGAGAAAAACAACAACACCTATATCAGAAATTAAATGTTATATGTGACAAAAAGTGAAAAAATAAAGTGCACAAAAAGTGCAACAGTACAGACAGTCTCCAATAACACTTCCAGACTAATTACATTTCTCACTTCATTTCAGCTTTTGATTTACTTTTTCCCCTTGTTTACCAGTACATTGTCCACTTACATCTAGGTTCAGGACTCTGAATGTCAGCTTTAATTAATAATTTACATCACATTTTGTGTGAAAGTACTATATAAATTTTCATTTGGTTCAGTCTGTTGTAATCAATGTGTATCCTTGTCAAGAGCAGAAACCAATGTGTTGAGGCCCACAGAGGTATATATTACATAGATTAGTCTATCAATAAGAAATTAAAGAAATGAGTTTGATACTATGGTCCAATTGCATGCTTTCCACATCACTCGGCTATTTGTATGCATACCCACCTGGAAAATTGAAGGCTGTCGAAGTGGTGCTAAATGGTTTGCTTGCAGGATAATTTGTCTGTATTGTGCACCTGACAGAATAATTGTTGCCTCTTTAAGAGGGATGCCAGCATCTTTATCTGCATACAGGTGTGTTGCAGATCTTAAAGTAAATATAAATAACATCCTTCCACATCTTGGTACACCATTTAACCATCACTTACTTTTTTATGATCTCAAAATTGCATCATGATCTGCTGTAATGTTTACTTCAGCCATTATCCAAAGCAGTATATTTTATTATGGTTTGCAATACAATTGTGAGAGGAACTGAGATATAAGTAAGTGAAATTGCTTCTATTATATGATAGGCATATGTAGGTTATAATTACTAATGTCATGCTTAGTCATGTGAAATGAGAAAAAGGCACGTTAGTGCTTGTTGGATTACTGAACAGCAGACAAAGCAAGAAGTTAACACAACCACCAGAACAAAGGTAAACAACAAGAAACTCAACCATGAGGTGATCACCAATGCTAAACCCAAACTTACATATAAAGAACATGGAATAAATGCTAAAAAGATAACTACAATGCTGACAAGCATTAAGGCATATGTTATTATGAGATATTTCATTTCGAAATATCCCCTGATTTTAGAGGGTAGTATAGATGAGAAAACAAGCTGAACAAAAGCAAGGCTAACAAACTTGGACTTGGACAAAAGAAAAGAGAGTGAAATTAAAAGATCGACAACGAAGGAGAGACAGCTATTAAAAGAATGATGTCGAGATATATATATATATATATATATATATATATATATATATATATATATATAAACAGTGAAACCATACCAGACCATGATATGGAACATGACAGGGGTCAACGGTAGGGGAGGCTAATCAGTTATGAAGGCCAACAATTATGACACACAATCTTGACAGACTGCTTTATTATCATTTTCTTATATTATAGTCAATGTATTCTGCTTACAAAAACTAGGGGATGTTTGATTATTTAAAACCTACCTAATTTTGGTGAGCAGTATAGTTACTACTACAAACCTGTACTTTTTAATAATAATGGGTCGATAAATCTGAAGCTTGAATAGGAACCAGGCACTGGGGTGAACTGGTGGTTACATTTATACTGGTAATTCACATAAAGTCGTACTGGACTTGAAATTTAGAACATGATTCCTTAGATGATTACTTTGTGCTGCAATGCTATTGGTAACCTTAGCCATTTGTAATTACACAACAAAGAGTATTACAGTTAGTTTTAACTTTCTCAATGGGATTATTAAGTGGAATTGTCAGAATGCAGTAAGTCACTTTGGATAGTGTCCCTGTTGACTGAAGCCGTTTTAGTACTTTCTTTCTGCTTCATTCTTCTCTCTTGATAGGCTGTGGTTGTGGTATCTACATGTACGTTGCCTTTGGCTAAGACACTGATTTATGTGTTCTGTTCTGTTCGAGTGTGCAATTAATTCATCATTTTTGATTAGAAAATAACATGGATTGGTTGCTCTTTTGTACAAACTCAAGGTCACAGCAAATGAGTGTTCAAATTTAAGAAGACCATGTCAGGTATAAGGGTATGCAAGTTTAAGGTATGTACTGTAATCTAGGCTGGAGTTCAGACTAGTGTTACAATAATGATTGTCATGCTAGTTGAATACGTAATCACCCTTAGTCAATTATTATTACAGCTGGCTAGTCCAATTACTCTTTCATAAAATCTAAAGACAGTGTACATAATTGTGAATAGCAACAAAACAAGACAAAATAAAAGCAGCCAAAAGGAAAACTTTTTAAAAAGCATAATTTGTGGGTAGGGGCAGCTCTGCAATTACGCTTTTTACATGACATAACTTGTATAGTGCTAATAATATAAACTTGCAACTATAATGCATGTGTTTGATAGTCTGTTGTATACAGTCATATATACATTTATTACCAAATGTAAATACATTTAATTAACTAGTCATTAAATGTACATGGTGAGTCAAAAGCCATCATGGACTTTTCCCCAAGGCTGCCAAAACCATTGTTGAGGTTTCTTCGTCGGCAGTGGTCTTCGGATGAGCACTACATGGCTTGTCGTTCACAGTCCCGTTTTCTCAGAATTTAGCTATAAAAGATGCAACAGTGCTGTGTGAAATTAGTGGTCTTTCTGGGTGTTGTTTGTTGAAGTCTGCGGTTATGATATGGCAGCTTTGTTTCCAGAACTTCAGAATAGTCAGTTCCACCTTCAGTTACCTGTGATGAACAACAAAAGTTGTAAACGTTCGGTGTTTATGACTTTTGAACCACAAGAGACATTGCAATCTGATTACAACAGTCGATTTCTTGGACAATTCTGGTCATCTTTGACATGCTGCAGAACCACCTTCCCATAGGAAAAACTTGCCCTTGATCCAATTTGGCGGCTTTCTAGATGGCAACCATGTTCCAGACATAGCCTAACAGCCATTGAGCTTTTTCCCCTATGCACTAAGGATGCTGTTCTTAGTTAAATAAATTACACAGCACTTTTTAGAACTAACCAATCACCAAAGAATCCCATAAGAATGTGACGCAAGTAGATGACCGATGCAGTTAATAGATTGTGCTGTGTGCCATGCAGACCCAGTCCCCATCCCAGAAAAACTCTGAAAAACACACCTGAGCTTACGAGCACCAGGAGGCCATACACCTACACATCTGGTACCAAAAAAGCAGGACGTTAAAGTACCAGGAAACTGAATGCAACTTCAAACTGTAATGGAAACCTCACCTCGAACAAGATACGAACCAGGGTGCACTTAACAAATAATGCTATTTTCCAAGGTACTCATACTTGAAAAAAAGTAACAATAACTAAAAATGTCACATCTTTTATTTAAGTATAGGAAGTACGTGTACATGGTTACAGTGTTTAGCATGATTAATCACAGTAGCCTTTAAGAAAAAGGTTAATTTAATCGACAAATGCATTTCATGTGATAATCTATATTTGCAGAGCATTCAGAGGTACTTAATCTGTGTGTTTTGAGGTTTTATGAGAAAAGCCAATATTTCTGTTGGTATGGATAAACATCGTCGACATTTTATACAGTAGGATGAATCTTACTCAGTGAGGAAAAGGCTTTGCCCAAATATTGCTAGCAGAATTACTTGCAGAAGCTTCCCTCTTGAGTGTACTGCCCCGTAAATCAGTGTTAATGCTGATGGATTTAGCTCTTACTTCTGCAGTAACAGAGAAAGTGGACTGCCGAGCTGAAAGAAAAAATGCACATAGACTCGTTATTTGGAACCAATGTTGAATAAGAGAATGTGAAGCTGCTTGCAAGAGGGAAATTAACAAAAGGTTCTGGGAAAATTTACTCAAGTTAAATCATTAATTTGGCTTTTAAACTGCAGTGAAGAAAAAAAGGTTCACTAAAAAATATTTTTCATTACCAAAGTTGCATTCAGTCCCTAAAGTCCAGGTAGTGAAATATACAAAACTGGGAGGTTTGTCTGCACAGGCCGGGCTTCTTCACATTCCAGAATCAAACTTAAAGCTTTAAAGTTTTGACCAAATCCATTAATGTCATTAATATTTTTTTCAGACACAACTTTATTCTTGCAAGGGGCAAACACTGCACCGGTTCGTTGTGATGCATCACACACTCACTTATGCTCACTCGCACCTAGAGCTGATATATGGTTGATTGTGAAATAGTCAAATATGATAACAGTTATAATGAAAACATTGTGCAGTTCTGCATGACATTTAATGCTGAGACATATGGAATCATTTAAGAACAGACCAGTGGGAATAGCTGGGCAGTGTCAAAGCCAAGCAGCTGGGATAAGGAACTGATGGGGACCAGTTTATTTAGACTTTAGAATGAAAAAGAGATTTATATCTGATGACACAGCACATCGTAACTGTTAGGCTACATTTTGAGGGATTTGATGCAGAGTCCTGACTGTGATTCGTTTGTTCGGTTTGTGTGCTCTTTCACTGTAGGAATACCCCTCATATACAGCGTTCGGGCAGAATCAGTACGCTCAGTATTACTCTGCCTCTTCCTACGGTTCCTACATGACATCCAACAGCACACTGGACAGCACAGGCTCCACCTCCAGCTACCAGCTGCAAGACACTGTGCCAGTAATAACAGGACAGGCTCCTGAGATGCACCCAGGTGAGAGCTCTGAAGATACATCTGAGTTGTTTAGTGGGATACGTAACTATTATTAAGCACTGTGTATGATAAGGGGTTATGGGATTATTATTAATCATTTAATCAGGAATCAATACCCATGTGTTTTTTGTGTGTGTTCAGGGGAGTTTGAGCAAGGGCAGAGTCCTTCCACGCCCATTAAGGAATTGGATGACCGGACATGTCGTGGCGGCGGGCCTAAAGCCAGGGGGCGTGGGAGAAAGAACAACCCTTCTCCACCTCCTGATAGTGACCTGGAGGTACCTTCTGTAATAAATAGCAAAGTCTTATTTTATATTGTATACCTAGCAGTAGCTCAGTGTGTGTGTGTGTGTGTGTGTGTGTGTGTACGTGTACTTCACAGAGAGTCTTTGTTTGGGATCTGGATGAAACCATCATTGTCTTCCACTCACTTCTCACAGGATCTTATGCACAGAAATACGGAAAGGTATTCTCTTATTTCTTTTATTTATCTCAGTTGACACGTTATCACGTACGGTTGCTTTGTACAGTACCAGAGCTTGATTGTCCCCACTGGCCTGCACTCACATTGTTCTTAAACGTTCAGTGCATGAGCACTTGCTGCATTGGCACAATGAACTTCATGGCTGTACTTACTTGTGGCTTTTTGGAGTCGTTTTGGGCACTGACACACAGCCCTCTCATACGCCTAAAAGATTTATTGTTTATGCAATGCACTGAATTTCAGCTACTGCTGCACATATTAGATTTTAACAGAGGTAGCTGACCTTCTCTGAGCCCAGTACAGTACAGCCTGAGCACACTACAGAGCACACTCGTTCAGGGGTGCCCATACTTTTCTCAAAGGGGGCCAGTTTGGACCACATCAAAGTAATATGTATTTAAGAAATGAAAAATACAAATGATATTATAAGAGTGGAGAAATACTACAACAATTACTTTTCTTTAAAACATAATAATAATAATAATAATAATCATAACCATATGGCATCTTTAAAATATGCTTCCATTAGTATTTCTCATGTAAAAGATGTTTAGCATCACCAGACTTATGGAACGCAATAACAAAGCAAGTCTTATATTTCTTAAGTCACATAACCAAATACAAATAAAAAAAACTTACAAATAGTAAGCAACTAGTAAAACTAAACAAATAGTCTTTGTGTTAAAGTTCAAGCCAGATGCTAGACCAGATGAGACAGCACTCTAGAAATGAGGGTCTAAGGGGTGGTGTTGCACCCTAATTATACGCATTAGGTCTGATTTGGCAACCATTCAGTCCGGACCTCAAGCAGACCGAACGAAAAAACTGCAGTGTGCCGCCACTATTGGGCCACTATTTGTGTATTCTTAAGAGCGATGCAGCGAGCCAATTAAATTCTGTCCACTGGCCACATTTGGCTCAAAGGCCAGATTTTGGACACCACTGCTCTAGTCAGTCTGTGCTTTGGTGGTCAAACCTGCTCGGATGATTACCCCCTAAGCACGGGACACAACGTCAACTGCTTCCATACAAATCTTCTCATATGTGCAGCATAAGTAGCTGAAAATCGCCGCCTCAAAGTACAATAATGAAGCTGTGCATGACTTCACTAATGTTGATGACTTAAGCATGCTCTGGCCCAGAATGTTTAAGCACAACGTAAACGCAGGCCAGGAGTTTGGAGAAGAGCACAAGGTACATTGTGAGGACACCCTCAGTCTCTTTCTTCTGCTCTGGTTGTTCTTTACCTGTAAGCTATTTTACAAAAGGAAAAACTTTGAATGGACTTGAGTGTAGTGTATCCTTCTGCACTAGTAACAGGTGTCTGAACCGAGGTTCCAGAACCATGTGATGTTAGGACTAGTGCTAGTACACGCTCCAAGGCTGTCGTCTATCAGCTTCACTGAGGTGTGTTTAGACATCGATGTCACTCTCCAAAGGGTAATTCCATAGCTCAAACACATAGCAAGCATTGGCGTGGGTTTGAGGGAATTCCCGAGACCCAGCATGTTCCTAAACGTTCGGTCCATGTTGTGTTTCTTCATAAACTGCACTCAGACAGACTTGGCCTCAGTGCAGGATCAAGAAGGTTGTAGCCAGCTGCTGTAGATGTGGAGAAAGGTCCAACCTCTTTTCACACCTTTGCTCGTTTCTTGTCGTTTCTTGTGCGAGAGCTTTGGAGACAGCTGCAGCTATTCCCAGCTGACGAGCTATTTCTGACAGAGCTGAGCGACCCTCCGATCTTAGGAACTCAGAGGAGGCCATGCTCACTTCTTTATTCCTTACATACGAACACATGTAGACACACAGGACACACAAACACTTAACAGTTTTGATTATGGTTAAGGATATGTTCCTATTGTTTCTACACGTATTGTCCATTTATCAGTTCCACCATATAGAAGCACTGTGTAGTTCTACAGTTACAGACTGTAGTCCATTTGTTTCTCTACATCACTTTGTTCGTTCCCTGTAATCTTTTCTCTAATGGTCCGGACCCTCCCAGGACCACCACAGATCATTTGTTTGGTGGATCATTCTTCTCAGTCTTAGTGTGTGTTTTGCTTGTACATGTATTTTTAGGGTATTTTTTATTGGTAATATTTGTTCGTTTTTAGTTAGTGTGTTTGTGTTTGAGTGTGTGTGTGTGTGTGTGTGTGTGTGTGTGTGTGTGTGTGTGTGTGTGTGTGTGTGTATACACATACACACAATACAGTAAATATGTTCACAGGTCTATTGGATTTTGTGATTTGACTTGTAATGCAATAGAACATTTTAGCTTCTTCTCTATAACTTGTGCCAGTTACACAGTGAGGATTCATGCTGACTGCTTACTGCACCATGTCAGCTTCAACTTTTGGTTTATGATTTAAACATGTGGCTCGTCAGCCCAGATATTAGACATTAGGAATGGAGATTTGTAGGTGTGAGAATGTAGAGACTGGCTTTTCTATTCTGGCTCGCTCACCTTCAGGCAGTCAGCATTAAAGCAGCCAACTCACAGGTGATGATTTTTACAGCTGAGAAGCTTTCCCTCTGCTAAGTACAAACACACACACACACACACACACACACGCATGCACGCGCTTCATCCTTTCTGTCTGTGTTCTGTTTTACTCGAGTCATTTTGTATTTATGGGGATGCAGACATATTTAACTGTGTGTGTGTGTGTGTGTGTGTGTGTGTGTGTGTGTCAGTGGGCTGCAGCAAGTGCAGGGTTTCTGTCATCATCTGCTCAAAGCAGGAGTCGAGACAGAGAAGGCGCTGGGGATTACATGTGTATAAAATTGTGTGTTTAAAAATTCCACTTCAGGCTGGGATTATAAACTCTAAATCTCCCAAGTGTTTTTATGATGGTAGATTATTGTTGTTGATGATGATGGTGGTGAAGATGATGATGATGATTATTATTATTATCATTATTATTATTATGTCTTTTTAGGATGCTCCTATGGCAGTTACACTGGGTTTGAGAATGGAAGAGATGATCTTTAATCTGGCAGACACACACCTCTTCTTTAATGATTTAGAGGTAAACCCTGACCTAAGCTCCTTCTTTTTTCTTATTTATTTGCTCTTATTGCTTGAACTTTCTTCTCTTTTTTATGGATGTATCAGGTGGTGTATTTTTCTTAATTAATGTTCATAAATGCCTTGACATAGTTCTTTGTTTTCTTGTAAAAAAACAGTTCAAGAATTTAATTATTTGGCCGGAATTTGCTGTTTTAGAACTTGGTTAAAACCAGTGCATTGATTAGCACCTCTCTGTCCTGATTGGTAAAATGCTGAAGTCTGAATACTATAATATATATATAAATTAGGGCACTTTAACGATAGTATTTAGGGATAGCAAACAATTCCTGATCTCACCTTTTAAATATTATGTTACTAGAATAAACTGCAGTGCTTTAAAAATACTATAATTTTACCATAATGTATGAAAAATTTTCACATTTCATCCCCAAAAAATATACTACGAGATTTCATAACAAAACTATAAATTGCTTTGAACTTTCACAGTTTTACCATAAAGTTCACAGTTCTACTATGAATTTTTAATGGTAATTTTTTACTACTACACAGGGATTTGCTACTACTAAAGTAAATTAAGATTTATTCTATTTCTGACTGAACTCAGTAATGATTGTAACTTTAACACTTAAAGTTATGTGTGTTGATCCTCAAATCAGAACTTTTTGAATACTGTGTTTAATTTAGTCTTTTGTCCTCTGATCTTTAGGGAGTTCCTAAGGACCTGTTAGTTCCTTCAACAGTTACCTACGGCTGCTAATTGGGTTTTAAAGCTCTCTATCTAAAAAGCTTCTTAAGAATAATTTACATGTATAGCCTTTACCAGATGTTCTTGTTCAGAACAGCTGGTGCAATCTTACTGATTAATCGCTAAAACACCTAAATCTGAAAGAACCTGAATGGTCTCAATAAAGATAAGAGAAGGTCGTGCAAAAGTCTTTAGAGGAGCGAGTGAGGTTTTTATCGCCCCCTGGTGGATAATGATAAAGCCGTTTAAACTCACGTTGACGCTGTTGTGTGTTTATTACAGGAATGTGATCAGGTGCACATTGATGATGTATCATCAGATGATAATGGACAGGACCTTAGGTGCGTGTCTCTCACACACACACACGTATGCATGCACACAAACAAACACATGATATATGTATTATGCAATGTATTATTGGGGGGGGACTGTATGTGGGACTGTGGTGGCCTAGCGGTTAAGGCACTGGACTCTGGACCTGAAGGTC
>JAUZSU010032808.1:0-10360 GCA_034780255.1 Parotocinclus maculicauda | reverse complement strand
TGTGTGTGTGTGTGTGTGTGTGTGTGTGTGTGTGTGTGTGTGTGTGTGTGTGTGTGTGTGTGTGTGTGTGTGTCCTTGCTTTTCTTCATGACCCACTTTCTCTTAATTCAAAGTATGGTGAAATCTGGAGACCCACGATTCAATCCTGACCCTGGGCTCCACAGTTTGCATGTTCTCCCCTTGTCTGTGTTGGTTTTCTCTGGGTATTTTAGTTTTCTTCCACATTCCAAAGACTTGTTTTAGGTTAACTGGTGTTCTTAATCTGTGTAAATAAATCTAATTGGAAGACTATAAGTAAGCTGATTTTATTTTGTAATTATTGCACATACTCTCTGTGTATGATATCCTTCAGGAGTTTTATACTACAAGCTTTGTTTTTGATGAGCTGTCCCAAGAATACTTATGCAATGCTAAACTATTGTCCTACTTTCCTGCTGGGCTTTCAGTGCCTTATCTAGCAGGGTCAAACCTAATAATAAATTAAACTACTGTCATCTATGCTAAATAAAAGGTTTGTTCAATACAACTTGGACAAAAATGGACAAGGAGAGTTTTTCACTCCCAAACCACCACAATAGATGTGATATTTGAAACCACTCTGCAAAGTTAGATGTATCTTTGTTGTCCTGCTGAGCTCCTGAGGTTTCTACTTCCAGACTGGTTTCTGTGCTTGTTTTGTTAGTTCAACGTTGACACAGCAGAACAATCAATTCCCATTTACTAGAGAGCAGCTAACTGCTTTATACTGGACACTGTATCTCTTGACTTTTTGCCATGTATCAGTGATTACATTAAACTAGCCATAACATGTTTCGTGATTATTGTTCTGTTTCTAGATTGCACACTCTGAATAGTTTGCAGACTGGTGAGCACTGAAGGACAATTCAAAATCAAAACAGGACAGACCACAACAATTGCAATGTAGGTATCTTTACTTACTTTGTGTATATGAGCATTAGCCAGTAGCACAGTGATAAGGTTTACTGTGTATTCAGTAATAACTTTACATGTTTTTTATTAATGTTAGAAGTCACATTTTGCCCTCATGCCAGAGATAAAGTAGCCTAGCTTAACATTTTGAAATTAGTTTCAGCTGCAGTATTTAGTCCAGTTTGCCTTCCCGTTGCAGATGTGCTTAGTTGTCATAGTTGGAACAGTAGTCAAGGAAGGAGCTGCAGGAGTTCGACTCACTTGCGATCGTCAATCTGTTCCACCTCACTGCATTCATCCACCACTTTGCCATTGACCATAGTCTGGGTAACCACCTTCACAATCTTCCGTGTCCTTACCTCAGGTGCTTCTTCAAATGACAGAGATGTGTCAGTGCTAAATTCGAAAAATGACTGTCTACACATGAAAGGTGATGTTTAAGGGTGCAATTAATTGATGACTTACTTTTAGGTGCTGGTATCTCTTTTATCCTAAAACACAGACACACACACACACACACAAAACAACATCATATAATTGTGATTTTTGTAAGCTTCATAGTTGCAGACTGCCTCTTATGTCATCTTTAGTTTGATTTCAGTTTGGCCTTTTTAACTTTCATTGTACAGGGTAAGTCAAAAGAGAATCAGTGCTGTGTGCAATTGGTGGTCTTTCTGGGTGTCGGTTGTTGAAGTCTATGCCTATGATATGTCAGCTGCGGACATCAGAATCATCAATTTCCATCTTTACTTACTGCACCTGTGATGAACAACAAATGTTTAGAACTTTCTGTGTTGATAACTTTTGAACCGCAAGAGATATTGCATATGATTGTGGCAATCGATTTCTAAGACAACTCTGGTCTTCTTTGATATGTTACATGACAGTCAGCAAGGTATGTAGTGCATAAGAAACAGCTTTCTTGAGAAACTTCTCACTCGGTTGTTATTTTTGCCCATTTTGCCATTCCATGTGTGAAACAGTTGATCAATTTATTTATTTTAAGGCCCAAATGCATACAATACAAGAAATTAAGTCCATCAGAATCAAGTCTGTTATTTAAGAAACAGATGTTTAACAGAATTGTCTGTTATGCTTTCCATAAAATGGTACAATCCAGTACTTTTGTCATGTCTTAAATACACTGCAGCTTTATAATGATAGATTCAACGAAAAAGCTTTATATAAAACTGGTAAATAAATGAAAATAGGGATTGGGATGCCTGGAAATAAGTAGAATTATATTGAACTGTTATGGGATGAGCTTCACAGCAATGTCTGCAATGTCACTTGTAGAGCCACATGTCAGAGATCAGCATTTAAACTGATGTGCCGGTTCATTCAGTTCTTTCGAGTTCTTGTCACACCTTTCTTTTATCTAAATTAATTATTTAAAATATTAACTAACTGTCACTCTGACAATGTGAGAACTACACTTCTCACAACAATTAACTGATTTTTTCATAATGAATCTAAAGCAATTTAAAAAATAAGCATTTGATTTTATTTCATTAAACAAGATCATCAGAAAAGCAAATGAAAAGTCAAAGAAAGTAAAATTTCAAATTCTCAAAAACTCAATTAGACTAATTGAGTAGTAAGTGACATATTCATGGGGGTGAACAGAAGCATGTCAAAGTGGACGAAAATGCCACACATTGACTGTTCAGTAGGGTGTATAGTGATGGGGCATGGACAGGATTACATTGTCCAGCAGTTCTTGTGGTATCTTGATAGTATTGTGTATTCATTTTGAAATATCCCCTAATTTATGTGAGCAGTGTATTTGCTATTGTAGTCTGTGTTGGACTAGGCAAATAGTGTGTCATTGTGTTGAGGGTTACATGGACTAGTTGACCAGTTTACTAAAACATCCACTAGATACCATGGGTTGTCATAGTTGACTAGTTGGAATGTGAAAAAAAACAGTACCAAGGGTGCAGGAAGATGGTAGGGAAAGCAGCTCTTGATTAAAAGACTTCTGACACTTCAGAACAGATTAGAACAATTATCCAGTAATCCACACTGTAGTGCTTAATTTGTAAAAAATCAGGCAAGGGCATACACAGGCAACACGTATTAGGCAAGTGGGCGTACATGTAAACACAACAGTGCTCATAGTGTAACTAACTCATAAGCGACCTTGGGTTTGAGAAAGGCGCTATATAAATTAAACATATTATTATTATTATTATTATTATTATTATTATTATTATTATTATATATCAATGATTGTATGTTATGGATGTAAAAAACTGAAATATTCCTTTAATATAATAATTTCTGCTTCCTGGACTTACATCTCCTCGCCCTCCAGCAGTCTTCTGTAGGTGGCAATCTCAAGCTCTAGGTTTTGCTTCACCCGCAGTAGCTGCTCATATTCAGTTTTGTTGCGTTGCAGGTCCAGGCGTAGTTGGGAGAGTTCATCTTCCAGCTGCACCAGTGTGTTCTGCATGCGTTCCATATCAACTGCGTATTTATGGTTTGTCTCTGCGAGGTTTCCTTCCAGAACACTGACCTGATAAGAAGCATAAAATGTGCCATTAATTAATTATTGCTTAATATTTTGTAAACTACTAAAATGACTAGGTGCCCTCAAAAATCTTTCAAGCTCCAATAACTGTTACATCCTAGGTCTGCAGAAAACTATATCTGAATTCACAACATGGCAAACTTTGAAGCAGATAGGCTACAGTAGCTGAAAACAACAACAGACTGCAGTTTTTAGGAGTCCTGAAAAAGGTGTTTTAATTTGACCAAGGCTGTGTTTAAATGAAATCGCAAATGGAATCCTGTAGTTTAAATAACAGTTAATGCTGGTGGTTTTATTTCAGTGTGGCTCAATGGATGATGATCAACTCTCACTCATGCCTGCCAGTGACTAGTACAAGCTAGCAGCTAACTAGCCATGCTATGTGTTTTGCTATAATTTAAGAAAATTGGATTTCCATTGTAATTTTCCAGGATTTACCATTTAAAAATAATACTTTTAAGGCCATGTGCACTACAGCTTCCATAAAAAGTCTTTACATGGGAAAAATATATAAAAACACACATACTGTTTACATTAAAAAAAGACCAGCAGTACCTGGTGAGTAGTGTAGCCTTTGGTCCATTGTGTAAGAGTGTAATCTATCAGTACCTACAGTATTTCATTCTTTGCTGAGCGATATATCATGCTGAGGTAAACAAAGTTAATTAGACTCTGTGTACACTTCATGGTGACCAGCAGATGTGGTAGACTGTTGCTTCCTGAGTAACTAAATAAAGTTGAGGCAGTCTTGACAGGTGTTACAGACTGATTGACTCTCAAATTATTTTTTCAGAAATCTACGTTTATGTTTATTTTTCAGGAAAGCTTAGCGTTCATTAGGTGTACCTGCTTACGCAAACCGTCCAGTTGCACTTCAAGTCCCTGCAGGAAGCGGCGTCTCTCATTGAGCTCGCTCTGAGCGCTCCGGAGAGCTTCATTACTTTCCTTCACTTCTGACTGCAGTGTTTCCAGCTGACATGGAAAACAGTCAGTAGTCAATCATCCATGGGTAGCAATGATAAAATATATCAACAATTTCTGTTTATAGCATGTATGCCATGTAAGTCCCTAAGAAATGTTTTCTATTGCTTGTTCCTCGGATGTCCCTTCTTAAGAATCCACCGAGGAGGGAGGAAAAAAAAATTAAAATTAATCTTTATTTTTCAGCACTTTTCTTTTTCTCGAGGACTATGTGGAATCAATACAAGGAAGGAGGAAGAAATAAAAATAATTATTTATTTAAAAATAAAATTGATTTAACCTACAATTAAATTTAAGTGAATCTGGAAAGAAATTAAATGAACAGAAGAAAACCGTTGGCTCTCCACCGGAGGGCGGAAAAAGCTAAAAAATAATTGTATTTTATTTTTGAATTCCAACCATTGGATCTGCGGCAGAGCCGAGAAATACCCCCAAAAAATGTTTTTCTTTTTTTGTATTCTTCAAATATGATCGTCAGCGGATCCGCGAAACAAGCAATAAAAAAGTCTGGCCTAAAGTATATTTGTTCCTTCCTACTGACCTTCTTCAGGTACCACAACTCAGTATCCTCTTTGTTCTTGCGAGTAATTCCTTCATATTGGGATCTAAGTTCGGCCAGGGCAACTCCCAGGTCTGGACCCTGAGCTGCATCCACTTCTACATTCACCTTTTCGTTGGCCGAACGGGACTTCAGCATGTTCAAGTCCTACAGAGATTGAAGAGTAAGAGATGTGGTATTACAGGACTATTAAATTGAACAGCATAATTGTTGAAAGCCTTTAATTGCATTCCTGTTGCGTGACCATGTCACAGTTCTGTCCAGAACGGTCCCCTAATGTCTATTTCTTACTTTCTGCATACTAATGTCTATTTCTTACTTTCTGCATACTAATGTCTATTTCTTACTTTCTGCATAATAGAGCATTAATAACCTATAGGGAACAGAATATTTAAAGGTTTTGGCTTTGCACATTAACACAAGAGTCCAGTAAACAACATGCCTAGCACATTCTTAGGCTGATCAGACGTCCCATTTTGGTCAATTAGACAATCCCCTTTCAATCCATGTCCCTGTGTCTGGACATTTGTCCTGCATGTCAAAGAAACTTTATTAAGAAGTTTTGCAGAGAATTATTGCCCCAAAATACTTTACTCTACATATCTAACCATACAATGACCAATCCCATTTGTGGATTTTGTGAATTCATTTAATAGAACTAATGTGTCTTGATGCCCTCACTCACTATGGCTGATCTACTCCTAAAATGGCCAGCTTCAAAAAAAGAGTTTACATTTCTGAGAAAACACATGCTGGAATTGTATTGCCAAACATGTTGAGCAAAGTTTAGTTTTGCACAGAAGTTGCAACGATTAATCAACATATTAAAAACAAAAAAGCACACAGTAGCCAAAAAAAGTGATTGTGCCATGTGAGGTGTCTGTGATAACGTATGTGGGTGCTGCAAGATATTGTCTCATATCCAAGTACTGACAGGTAAAAAGACATGATTAGGGCTGGTAATGTGGCTGCTGTGTTGGGTGTTTAATGAATGAGCAACGAAAATCGATTATTCTTGTACTTTCTAATTTCAGATTAATATGGGTTTTAGGTAGAATAAAAGTAATGAGATTCATCAAGTAATGTGTAAAGAAGTTTTACATTAGGAACGTTCAAATTTGAATTACAAACTACTCCACTATCCACTATCCTGGCGAAATACTTTATGGATCACATCGATGAACGACAGAAATGTGTGGAGATCGATGATCCGTCAAGTGACTGAGAGTTGGCTGCGACTGTACAGTTAATTCCATTTCACTTTATCTCTAGTTTTATATGTACAGTACCAGCCAAAGTTTTACACACCTTCTAATTAATTCCTTCAAATTTTAGATGAACATTTTAGATAATAATATTATTTTAACATTAAGAGATTAATACTAAAGTGACCCAAACTATGAAGAAATGCAGTAAACAAAAAAGTGTTAAACAAACCAGTACATGTTTTATATTTTAGATTCTTTGAAGTAGGCACCTCTTACAGGCATTTTCCCAGTCAGTTTTATGAGGTAGTCACTTTAACAACTGTGCCTTGTCAAAAGGTAATTTCTTGCCATTTTAATATGTTTAAGACCAGTTGTGTTGGGAAGAGGTAGAGTTGGTATACAGTGAATATCCCTACTGGGTAATGCAATCCATTTTATGGCAAGAACTACTCAACTTAGTAAAGAAAAACGACAGTTTGTCATCCATCATTACTTTAAGAAATGAATTTCATCTAGAACTTTGAAAGTATTCTCAAGTGAAGTTGCAAAGACCATCAAACGTTCTGATGAAGCTGGCTCTCATCAGGACCTCTGTTGCACAGTATAAGTTACCAGCCTCAGAAACTGTAAGTTAAGAGCACCAAAGATAAGAGTCCACCTAAATGCTTCAAGTAGCACACACATCTCAACATCAACTGTTAAGAGAAGACCGTGTGAATCTAAACTTTATGGTCAAATTGCTACAAAGAAGTCAGGAAGAACAACAAGAGGAAGAGAATAGCTTGGGCCAAGGAACACCAGATGAGTCCAAATTTGAGATTTTTGGTTCCAAATGCCTCGTCTTTGTAAGATGCAGAAAATGTGAACGGAAGGCTTTTATAAAAATGCTTTAGTTTAAGTACAATTAGCATGTACATTTAAACTTTTACCTGAGTAAAATATAAAGGTCATAGTCTTTTGAAGAGGCCACGTTTTCGTGTGTATTTTTTGAACAGATTAGTAGTAAATGCACTGTATGTTAACCTCCCTAACTAGCCATTTCATTAACTTTCTGTCCTGGCCTGCAAAAAGTCCACAAATAATGTTTTGGTACAAAATTGAGTGGAAAATTTAAAGGCTTTCTTAGAAAGGGGCAATCATTTGGTTTTATACAATAGATGTGTACGTAGATTTTGTAGCTCTATTATATGGACTACTGGGATATATTGGGATATAACAATTCTATTTTATTATGAGAGATGTTATTTTGAAGTATCCCCTGATTTTTTTAGCAGTATATAATAGCATACATATTGTGTGTATACTTTAGTGTGGTTACCTGTGATCTTTGTGCTTTTACTATTTGATGACATGATTATGATCACCACACCCAACTGTGTAAACTCAACCACCCTTTCAGGATGTCTCTCCTGCTCTCCGTCTCTCTCTGCCTCTCTCTGCCTCTCTCTCTCTCTCTCTCTCTCTCTCTCTCTCTCTCTCTCTCTCTCTTTTTTTTTCTTTCTTCTGTTTATTGAAAAACAAAAAAGCATAAAGATTTTATTTTGGTTATTAAGGTAAGTGTTAGGTGAAGGATTTGTATTACAGTTATACAGCTCAGAAATATAGCTGTACTATAAAAGTGTGTGTAGTTCGTCAATCTTGTGGTCAGTCTTGGGCTACCTTGGGTGTTGTCCATGGACAGCTGGTTAGCTTTCACTGATGACTCAGATACAAACATGTCACTCCCTTTGGAATAATATTGACTGATCAATAAGTGTGTATAAAGTGTGTATAGAATGTAATAAAAGACTAGATTGGGGGTTATATTACACACCTCGCAGTAAAAGCAGTTTTTAAATAAGCATCACCTCTTCATGGTTCTTCTTGAGGAAATACAGTTCCTCTTTCAGGCTCTCCAGGTCTCCACGGAGGGTTGCATTAATCTGGTCGTGCTCTTGTTTAACCCTGCGCAAAGCAAAACAGTCCCTCTCCACTGACTGACAAAGAGCGGCCTCTGCCTCCCATCTGTATATAAAATTACAACAATAAACAAAACAAGTCATGCAGCACTTTCCTCTGAATCTCTTTTATAACATACCTTTTAGATGCCTAATAGCATATCACTAACCTTGCACTTCTTTCAAGATGCATGAATTAATAATAAGCCCGTTAGTGTTTATGAATTCTAGTTGTGCAACGCTTACTTGATCCTGAAATCATCTGCAGCCAGCTTGGCGTTGTCAATTTCCAGCATAACGCGTGCATTCTCCAGTGTCTTTTTCCTTACCTAAGCAGCACAAAAGTCATTAAATATCTTAACCATTTTTCTATATACATTTACAGATAAGAATCCTGCCCAAATCCAACCTCCTGTGCAATAGCATGGGCTTGAGCCAGCATGCCCTCAATGTCATGGCCTTTGGGCATCCTCTCCAGCATCAGCTGCTTGATCTTCACCTCCAGGTCAGCATTGGACTTCTCCAGAGAGCGCACTTTGCTGAGATAGTTGGCCAGCCTATCATTGAGACCCTGCATGGTCTCCTTGTCATTGGTGCCATTTAGAGACACGCTGTTTAGGATGTTGAGGCCATTGCCCAATGATACAGATCGCGAGAGTGTAACCGGGGCTTTAGAGCGGCTCCAGCTGCCCCCATCCCGTGATGAAATGGTTGAGAAAGAAGGCTGGAGATTCGAGTACGTGCGCACTGACATGCTAGAGGCCATGCTGACGACAATGAGCAAAAGAGTGACTGTGGACAAAAGTTCGACACAAGCAGGTAAGCCACATATACTGTATCACATAGGGTAATGTGCAAAAGTCTTAGACCACCATTACATTAGATGTACCATTGTTTCATCAATGTTGTAACGATGTTATGCTCAAGAACCCAAGCTGACCTTCCTACAGTCTGAAGAAGCTTGATCAGGAATTTAGATTTTGCAATAAATCACTTTTTTGAAAGGGGTATAATATATATTTTGAAAGGATAAATATAAATATTTAATATAAAATATTAAAATACTATAGCTTACTAAAATTCAGATCACTGTAAAATAGTATCCAAGGTTTTGGATTAATTATTCAACAATATGTGATATAAGCCATTTAAGCATTGGAAAAAAACTGCTGAATCTTTTCCATGCCACAATCATCTTATAATAATACAAATGGCCAATATTATTCAGATTCTATTAAAAAAAGATAAAGATACAACTTTGTGCCCAACATTTACTGAAACAAATGTAATACACCATGCATGCAAGTCAAACTAAAAGAGCTGAAATAGGTATTGTACTTACGCAGAGACTATCCAAATAAGAGACACAATACACAATTGACCCTCATACACCAGGTGTCGTTTATATGCGTCCGGTCGCTCAGGTGAGTCAGGGCGTTTCTGCTGGATCTCTTCCTCCATACCGATTGGTTGCACCCTTCCAAAGCAAGCCAGTCAGATTACTCCACAACTTGCATAATGAAGTTGCCTAAATGCAGTTCCTGGAACCACAAACTCCTAAACACATTTTTTTTCATATTTTTACTAAACAATCCTTTATCCTATCATCTCTAATGCCCTAAGGCATGGAAAACATACAGACGTTTCAGAAACAAATAAGAATGCTAACCAGAACAGCGGCAGTGTAGAACTGCAATGCTTTTACTTTAACTTTTTTAGATACGGAGCTCATTATGATGAAAATCATTTATTTGCTTTATTTGTTCTGTAAACGCCAGTTATGACACTTTAGCCAGCAATGCAAGCATTTATCATGTCAGTCATGAACATAATGTACTGCATTGATCTGAAGCATGAGCAAGTTTTTTATTACCCCATTGTCATATTTAAAAAAAATTTTTTTATCGCCAACGTGACTGTTTTTGCATGTTTGTGTGCGAATGTGCCCAGTGATGGACTGGCAACCTCCTCAGGGTTGGTTCCCACCTTGCACTCTGTGTTACTGGGGTAGCCCTAGACACTGATTTGAACTATATGCTGTATCTCAGTGATGGGTGGTGATTTTTCTTAAAATGGGAACAGATCCTTTCATTTTACATACTTATAGTTTAGGATACTTACAGTGCATCCGGAATGTATTCACAGCGCTTCACTTTTTCCACATTTTGTTACGTTACAGCCTTATTCCAAATTGTATTAAATTAATCTCTTT
>JAUZSU010032797.1:0-10361 GCA_034780255.1 Parotocinclus maculicauda | reverse complement strand
ATCGATGTCAGAGATTGGTAGGTGGCTACAAGAAGCGTCTCACTGAAGTTATTTCAGCCAAAGGGGGCAACACTAGTAATTAGAGGGTAAGGTGTCCTAACTTTTTCCTCCATCATAATATGCATTTTTGTTCATAACTTTTGTTTCATAAGTAAAACGATGTTAATTTTGGTTGTTTAGCTACAATTAAATAATTTTCTTTTCAATAAATAAATAGAAAACAATTTTGGACATTGATATGTGAACATTTCTTAGTAAAGAGCTGACTCTTTAATTGTCCTAATTTTTTCACATGACTGTATATCACTTGCCAGGGGAAATTAAAAACTCAGAGTACAGTTTCTGCTTAATGTGTATTTATGTTTGTTACCGAATTCCCAGTGTAAAGTAAAAACAATAAAAATGTAAGTCAGGCCTTATATGTGTCATGGATTTATACTTTGAATTAAAGATTTACAGAGTAATGACTGTCCCAAACACAGAGAACATTTAACTTTTATGGGTACAGATGCACAAATTGGACCAACATCTGTCTAAGTCTATGGACATTCCACTGCCTTTGTAGGAACTGGCAGGGAGTACAGCTCCACTAGGAGAGCTGTATTGGTGAATTAATGATTAACCATTGCCTCTCTTCCATCCCTCCCTTAAACCCTCTCAGTGCTGACGCTTCCAGAGTAGACCTCTGCAAGAGGATGGACTTCTTCATTTAGTGTAAAGGCAAATGCAGCACACCACTTTTGTCCCTTTGATATCCCGCTGGGGCACAATATGGTGAGTCAGGGATCAATGAGAGCACACAATAGCCATTACCCCGCAGTTTCAGCAGGCTTTTTAGAGGAGACAGGGGGCGGACAGCTTCCAGACGGCATGGTGTCTGGGCCACACAGAGAAGTAGAAGGAAGGTGTAATGTTGGGAAGGCATAGAGAGAAGTAGTGGAAAGAGGCATGCATGAAACGTTAAGATTTCTTGATACTGGACATGGCTGGTGGATCAAATCTGGACTAGTAAAACCACCTCGTCGTTAAGTACCATCAAGGGCAGTGTAGCTATTGAAGTATTGCCTCGAAATGTTTAAGTTCCAGCAACAGATGGTTAGTTTTATTAGTACAGTGCAGTTTCTCTACATGGGATGTACCACAAATGTGTTCGTTTTGAATAGTTAGGACCTTTCATTTCCTCAAGCGTTCAGATATGGACAGATGGTTTGCCACATATCATCACACACCAAGCCACCACTTTTCTCCCTTTGACAGGATGTGATTTCTCAGTTCAATAAAAGCCCCAGAGAGGCCCAAGCCTCCCTTTTGTGCAAGCCATGCACAGCTTAAGAACATGTCCAAAAGAAATGTAAGAGAGTCTGACAAAAAGTGAAGCTGTGAAATGAGGTGTCAGGATCAAGGAGGAGGTACCAGAATTGCCACAAAAATTGACCACTGCACCATGAGCTAGTGCCAAAAAGTGCCAAATCTTTTTTAGACAAAAATCCCTATATGGATCTAGTGCATTCTAAAACATTGCTGTTTACTGGGAATGGGGGCAGAAGGCAGAAGGCCATTCGCCAAACCTTTCACCATCTGCCATCATAGAGCATCACATGTTTTCAGTCTCTCCATATTAATTTGGTTTATTTGCAGCTTTTCATGCAGGTTAGTTATGGCTTCTGATTTAATGTGTTATGACATACATAAATATTTTATATGAGATTTATTGTATATTTGTGGTATGGTAATAATATATTGTTTGATTACACAAATGAGATGCAAAACTCAATTATGGTGATTGAGTAGCCTGTGATATATTGTTGGGGGTGAACAGAAGCATGTTAAACTGGACAAGAGTGCCCCCCCATTGACTGTTCAGTAACACTAACAGTGATGGAGCATGGAATTGTGGAATCCTCTTCGTATTCATTTTGTAATATCCCCTAATTTTTGTAAGCAGTGTATATAAACAGATTTATTTGCAATAAGGAAGAGGGTTTGTCTTGGTGTGGACAATCAGAAGACCAAAAAAGGAATAGCAAATGTTTTTCTGCTTCCACATTGCTACTGGAAAGTAAACTTATAGCTAGTTCTAGATACACTAATAATACAAACTGTTGGCTGGCATATGTAGACACAAAGTCACAAATAATTAAATGGATTATTAACAAGTTTATATTTTTAGATTTGAATCGCTGTTTTATATTGTACATAAACAAGTACCCTTAAAATCTTGAATGTTTTATTTCATAGACAGCTCACACAACAATGAGCCTTTTCACACACACACACTGAAGTCCATTTCAGAGTAGTAATGAATATAGCAATATTCAAAAGCAGTGCTTCACCTCATTATAAGCATAATAATACCAGGGAGGGTGATTTCTAGTGAATTATTTATATTATAGTGCGCCACTGAAAGAAGAAGTGTGTGGAAAATGCCGTGGAGCCATTCAGGGAACAAGTACAGACACCACCTTAAAACGTCCTGTTTTGTTAGAGATCCATATCTAACCCAAAAGGTGAACAGACACTAAATAATCAGAAATCATGGTGATGTAAACGTGTAGACAGCGACCGTTAGAGGAGTGTCACCATGTTTCAAAAGCAAACTGGCATCCCCAAACAGCCTGAATTCCTACACATGTCAGGAGATCCTCTGATAATTTGATGGCGCAGCTTTGTAAGGAAGCAAAAAAGGAGGTGAAAGGTTTATGGGATGGCCCAGATATGTGAAAAGCAAGCTCTATAATCAAACATGCTGAGTCATGAATATCTTTCTGCTTCAGAATGTACTTTATAGAAACTAAAATAAACTATTATATAGTTTCACCCAGCCACTTCATTAAGTACATCATTCTTTAGAAAAGTACAATTTGCATGGGCTCTCCAAAATTGGACAATAGAAGACCGGAAAAGCAATGCCTGGTCTGATGTGTCTCAATTTCTGTTACAACATACGGAAGGCAGGGACACATGGACGTGGAGAGGACACGCAAAGGGGAGGGAGGTCAGGATTGAACCCAGGATCTCAGTTGTGTGATGAACACATTAACAGATTATACAACCATGTTGCCCAAATAAGTCAGAAAATCTCAGAAAACCTTCACTTTAGTAGGTCAAATACACTGTCTAAGCAGTTATCAATACTTCCAATAATTCTGTGTAATACTTCCATATAATAATTCCGAAGTGTAAAGTATTTTTAAGCAGATAATCACAAGCACAGTGAGCACAAATCTGATTGTGTATTACAGTGGGAGTCATGTAGTTCCAGACTCATGTGAGACGGGGCGTTCAGCGAGGCACGCGACGGTTGACTACTTGTCTCAAGTGTAAACAGAGCCAGAGGCAAAGCCTCTGTCTGGGCTTGCATTCCTCAGAGCAACTCGACTACACTGGACTTCAGTCACGTTAGACAGCACTGCATAAATTATCACGCACAAGAGTAAACTGGACTTGTGTCTGAAGTCTTGTGCAAATGTTTATAAAAAAACAGGACTTTTGACCATCTGTAGTTACATTTTCTCTGTATATGGATCTATAATCCTAAAGAACAAGCTCCAGGAAACATGTTTCAGCTGCATTTACATTTGTTCTTTCAAACCCTTTATGATCCTGCAACAGGTCCTACTCAACCCAGTCACGTCCATACCCACTTAATCAAAACCAGGGTCACAGAGGGCCAATGCCTGGTTTCAGAAAACACCTTTTCCCTTAATATTTCCCTTAAACACTTCTCAAGGTGTTTTTGAAACCGACTTAACCGACTTTGTTACCTAAGGGTTTTCTTAAGGGAAATCATCATAAGTCCTTTAATGTTCCCTTAGGCATTGAAGGTGCCTTAAGTAATCCCTTAAAAACCATCAAGTGTTACATAAAGCCTCATAACAGTAAATTCCCTTAGAATTGTTTAAGGGACACAAATCTCCTGATAGCACTTTGCTTTTTTGCACCTGAGAGTTTCTATTAGTGCTGTTTTCCATGTGCACAAGTCTTTTGTATGCCGGCCTGTTGTATGGTCTGTGGCAGATGCTCTGTGCCTATGTTTTTTCCCTTCCCCTTCTTATTGCTTGCTTGCATTAACTCTTTCATATTGCCTTTCAGCCTTTGCCTTTTTTGCACAAGTCTTCCGAGAGAATACATTTTCCCTGCTTAGTCCAGTTCAGGTTTCCCTTTTTTCTCCATTCTGTTTAAAAGTCACTAAAAAGTGGTATTTAGTGAACTTTTTTTCCACACTGATGAGTCATTGTCATGGAAACAGTGGAACTTTAAAGCAACGAAACCTCAGTCACTGCAGTAAATCCTGTGTTGCTTACCCTCAGTTAAGTAAAACATCTAATGGATTTTATGATTTTATGCAACTCACTTAAGTAATTCCACTGAGTAAGGGAAAAGCTTCCCTTATGATTTGTATTTAAGGGAGAAACATAAAATGTTTTAGGCATAGGTCCTAACCAGCAGCACATCTAACCCTTGACAGTTCACTTCTGGGTCATTTATAGATATGTCAGTTTACCTAAAGCGTGTGTCTGGAGTAAACCAATGCATTTTCAATCATATGCCTTATTAAATCTGTGAGTGGTCACTGTTTTTTGCCTCATCAGTATATGGTTTGCTGATTTACCACGACAATTCAGTGATGATTAGAGATGATTCAATAGTGTTTAAAAACATCTCTTGACCGCTGATCCTGTAATCTCCTTTCATTTATTTCATATTTAAAATAAGCAAATTGTGTCTTATGCTATGTTGCATGTAGGACTGTAGCGCAGATTTCTCATGGTGTCTCTGGATGGATTGTAGTGCTTTTCGTCTAGAAAATCAACCAACCATGTCCCCGGTTATTTCAAATGATGTCAACCAAATAAGCATCCGCCTCATGTACAAGTAGCATTAAAGATGGAGCAACAAAAGGCGTAATAGGTTTAAACGGCGGTATTAGCATGACAGTAGACTTATCTCCAGCACTAAGAGGGGGTGAGGTCTGGAGGCCCCAAGGTTCCCCTCCAAACAGAAGACTTCTAATTGAGCGAAAGGAATAAGTAAGCTGCTCCTATCATAACAGTAACAGAACTGACGGACGGCGAAAAGTAATGACGTCAAACATAGAGATAGGCCAGCTAGCACGAACCTTTCTAGTTTAGGTCACTTTGATTTTCACAATTTTCAGTTAAAAAGTGCTCTGTCTATGGTAATTAGGCTTTATTAACTTTAATTTTATTGTATTTAATCTTATATTATGCTATTACATATGACCTCTATGTTAAATGCCATTTTAATTTATTGATGTAACTTTATTTATGGTATTGCATATAATGTATTTATTTTATATTTCAATTATTTGTATATTTATGTATGCTGCTTTATGATTGTGTTTGTTTTTATGCCTGTATGTGACACCCAAAACAGTAGAAAGGCAAGGCTGAGATTGGAACCCAGCAAGGGGTGGGGGAAGTGTGTGTGTGTGTGTGTGTGTTTGGGGGGGTTGGGGGGGTTCATTCCAATATTTAAAAATGTCAGGTGTTGTGATCATACAGACCTTTTAGGAAAAAAATCCAGAATTACTGTATCCCCGATAAATATGTGGGTAAAAAAGTATTTGAGTGTGGTTTTAAAAATATTACATGAATTATTTGGAATATTTAAATACTTAACCAAAGTCAATTAATCTAAATAAAAACCCTTTTCAAATATGACATGATTATCTCTGATGCAGAATTCTCTAGAGCCAACCACACACAGATATTTAATGCCATTTAGACACACAAATGGTTAATGAACTACAGTGGACAACAACAGATGATGCTTGAACATATTTTTGCAGATAATGATTGAATATTACATACAGTAACTGTGTGTAGTAAAAGTATGTGAACCTCCGATATTAGTAGTTACTTGGTAGCTGAGATTAAAACCAGTTGTTTTTATGTCAGAAGTAACTTCGATGCGACAAAAGATCTCTCTCACATTTGGTAATGTTAATGTTCATGAATCAACCATCAGAAGAAAGCAACAATGGTTTGGACCTGTTTTGCTGCATCTGGGCTTGGCTTACTGTAATTTAAAAAATTAATTCTGAATCATACCAGTAAAATTCTCAAATGTAAATGATAAGGTCATCTTATAAATATTGTGGAAACTGTTCATGTATGGAATCCCAGCACCACCCTAGAGCTGTAGCTGTCTTGTGTTGGGGAGTGGGCTAAAACTAGATGTAGAAGTAGATGTTCATGACTGATCAGCAGTCTGAATTAGTGAAAATATTTATTGTACTTAGTGCTGCTCAATTGGGTCACACCAGATACTGATATGGTTCACATACTTTTTCCAGTCATAGCTAATTAGTATTGTATAATTCCAATATGGTATAATACAGTATGTTGCCTTGTTTGTTGAACTGTGTTCTATCTATCTACTTTTAGAACTTCTAAAATCTTCTCAAAACTTCTGAAAATCTGCTGATGTTCAAGTCAAACAACTGCATTTCTGTGTGAAGTTCTGTTAAACCAAGTGGAATTTCTGTGAAATTTTCCCACATGTAAAACAAAATTCTGTCAATTAAAATAATATTGAATCATAATGCTGAACGAAAAAAGCAGGGAGAGTTATAAAATAGACTGGAGGAAGCACTACAGACTAGATGTGCTCTTAGACAGAGCTAAGGTATTTTTGGGCTACTACTCCAACACCACCATCCTCAAACTCATCCAACACTCCAACGACCCCCACCAAAGCATTTAGAGCCCCTCACAGGGCCTCTGTCCCCAATCCCTCATTCAAAGAAGGAGGCAGCAAAGGAGGGGCCGAGTATTGATATAATGAGCGAGGGAGAATGAGAGAAAGCTTACAAAAAATAAGAGAGAGCTCCGTCCTGATTAGGGACTGAATTCCATTATGTCTCTTGTCCATGATGGACAAATAAAGGCAGTAATAAGAATGAGTGGAGAGGGGCCTGAAGGAGCCACAAAAGCTCCCAACATGCACGGAAACAGAGACCGATAGTCAAATATTTGAAAATACACTACAGCAGGCTGATTGTGATGCATATCATTGTATATGGGGCGAAGCAAATATTGGCCCTGTGAACACAGCGGAACGTGTGCAGAGTGAAGGGAAAAAAACAACACAGGAAATTACCTGCTGCTTTCATTAAACAGGACGACTCGTAGCTGAGTGCCATTTAAAAATAAATTGTGTTTGCTTTTCAAAATTGCATTAATGACTCTGAGTGCATTCGTGTACACAGACGGTTATGTCAACAGACAAATAGTGTGTGCCAATAGTTTTTCATGAACTATGACTACTATACATACTTCTCACAACAATTAAATGAAATGTCCCCTGATTTTTGTGAGCAGTGTGTTCAGTCTGGTGATGGAAAACATATAGTAAGAAATTCCCAAACATTAAATGTCTAATAGAGCAGCACGGTGGCTCGGTGGGTAGCACCGCTGCCTCACAGCAAGAAGGTCCCGGGTTCAATTTCAGGCTGGAGCGGCCTGGGTCCTTTCTGTGTGGAGTCTGCATGTCCTCCCTGTGTCTGCGTGGGTTTACTCCGGGTACTCCAGTGTCCTCCCACAGTCCACAGATATGTGTGTTAGTTTAATTGGTGTCTTTAAAAGTGGCCCTTAGTGTGTGACTGTGTGCATGACTGTGTGTATGTGCCCTAAGATGGATTGGCGTCCCATCTAGGGTTGTTCTTGCCCTTGCACCCAGAGTTGCCGGGTGGGCACCGGCTTGCCCATGACCCCATGTGGATTAAGCAGAACATAATGAATGCATGTCTAATATGAAATTATTACTCGACCTTCTCCACCACTACATCTTTTGTGCATCTGTCATATTGTGTGTGATTACCAAAGACCGTGGTTTCAAAAGTTTATTTTGTAAACTAAAAATATATACTCACTGAAAAGTATAGTGGGCTCCTTTTATCCAAATATTGGGTATGAGGCACATTCTGATAACTGTATATATAGAGGTACTGGTATAATTTCAAACAAACTGACTGAGGCAGCAGCAAGTGGGGTACTTATTTATTCAACATCACATTGATATTAATGTATCATGATAGTTCCAACAATACTAGTCAAACACACTTGCATTGGAACCAGTGGTAGGAAACCAGAGAAGACAGAGAACCATGGGAGTGCAAGTTTGGGACTGAACCTGAGATCTCTGGAGCTGTGGGGCGATCACACTAACCGCTTGCGCTAATGTGCTGACCCAGGCAGCAACAGGTAGTGTAGTGTAGTGTAGTGTAGTGTAGTAGTGTTGACACTGCACATCTCTAGTATTCCAAGTCAGATCTTGGGTCTCAGTTCCAGTCTGTGAGCTTTTGGTTTGTTTGCTCTGTGTCCTGTGGGTTTCCTCCCTCATCCCAAGCTCATGTTGAGTATTGAACCTGTAGGACGGTATTTTGCTCCCTAGCAGACCTCTACAGTAGCTCTGGCTAACACCTGCCTAGTTGTTGACACACAAGCCCTATTGAGTGCATATCTTTAATCATCGAGCCTGTGATAAATGAGGTCTCGTATTCACGCCTGATTCTATCTACAGTGCTACACTAAACACACAGCTTGTTAATCACGGCCTGATAAGGGGGCACCTGAACACCAAGCCAATGATTAAACCTGTAGGCTTTAAGGCCAAGTGGCGCTTCGTGCATTCACACTATGTGGCAACAAGCAAAGCTGATTTTCACACTCCATGTAGCAGTAAAGGAGAAAATGAGATTTTGCTGATTGGCTTGCTATAGTGTGTATGTCAAAATAAGCTTTTTAATAGAGGAAAAACAAATATAAGTAAATAAATTGTTAAAAGGAAAAAAAATAAAAAATAAAAAATAAAATTTTATACTAGTATGTATATATATTAGTATAATAATGATTGCTAATAGAATAGAATAGAATGCAATAGAATACAATATAATACAGTATTAAATATTATAATATAATATAGGGCAGCTCGGTGGGCAGCACTGTTTTTTCACATGGAGTAAGTGTTGGGTTCAATCCCAGTTAGACTGGGTACTTTCTGCATGGAGTCTCCCTGTGTATGTGTAGGTTTACTCCAGGTACTCCAGTCTGTGAGATTAACTGGTGTCTCTAATGTGTCCTTAGTGTGTGAGTGTGTATAAGCATGTGAGTGTATATGCTTTCTTATAGCATTGCTTCTGCCTTGTACCCTCAATTCAATTCAATTCAATTTTATTCATATAGCACTTTTTACAACGGTGCATTGTCTCAAAGTAGCTTTACAATATTACATTATTTTAAAAGGTCAATCCCAAATTAAGCAAGCCTAGGGCGACAGTTGAAAGGAAGAACTCCCTGAAAGTGGTAGGAAGAAACCTTGGGAGGACCAAGACTCAACAGGGGACCCATCCTCCATGGGTGGCCTAGATGTTAATTAAATAAATACTTAAAAGTATATTAAATTATAGCATAATTAGGGAAATAATTAAAATCAATAACAAATTAATAATAAAATTTAAATTAGTAATAAAATAAATAAACAAAATTATAAAACAAAATAGATTATAAAATGAGTCCTTAGTGGGAGGTCCCTGGAGGCACACCCTATGCTGCCAGCTAGACACCAGCTCTCCTGCCACCCTGTCCAGGATTAAACGGATAAGAAAGTAAATGAATGAATTAGTTAATATAATATAGGATGTCATGGTTGCTCAGCAGTTAGCGTGGTCACCTATCAGCTCCCGGAGTCCCTGTTCAATCCTGACCTCGGACTCCGCCTGTATGGAGTTTGCATGCCCTCCTCATGTCTGTGTGGGTTTACTCTGGGTACCCCAGTAAATTTAAAGGTTAATTTAAATTGCACTTAGTATTTAAGTGTGTGTATGAGTGTGTTTTTGAATTAAGCGGCTAAGAAAATGAATGAATTAAAGTAATAATATAATATAATAAGGTGATAATTGATATATTAATTTGACAGATTAGTTGTTAACTTAAACACAGCTTTTACGTATTTTAACATGTAATATTGTTTAGCATTTAATATTGTAATGTCTGTAATGAACTAGCATCCTGTTAAGGTCTTGGTTCCTCACCCTCACACAGACTGGTCTCCTGCAACAAGTGCCTCTCTACTGTAGAGTGATGGGTTTTGTGTTGGACAACCTGTTTCTGTGGTCCCTTGTGCCTGAGTCTGTGGTGTAAAGACCTCACCCATGCCCATTATATTATATTAACATTATATACACTGAATATTTCAATAAAATAAACCAATATTGTCCAGTAAGCCAAGTTCAATATTCGTTTTATGATCTGCATGAAATGTGATTATAAAAACAATAGAACAATATAAACAAAATGATTTAATGATTAGTAAATCTCTCTCTCTCTCTCTATATA
>JAUZSU010032786.1:0-10362 GCA_034780255.1 Parotocinclus maculicauda | reverse complement strand
CTACACATTGTGTAGATACAACAGCTATTTACTGTAAATCATCATATTTTATCATTTATAACATTCCTTTATTGTTATAATTGTAATTTTTTATATTTCTTTAATACATTTTGTGATTTTTTTATGTAAAAGTTCCGCAAAAACCCGGGAAACAGTGAAAATGCGCGATATATTTCTTCCATTAATATTTTTTGAAAACCCGCCATGCACCGAGTCTGCGAAAAGGCGAGGGAACACTGTATATGTTAATGTTGTTTATAGATGCAGTATGACCTCTCCGATGGAAATCTAACCACACCATCATGTTGGAAACTGAATTCGAAATGTCTCTTTACTCAAACAATTTGGACATCAAACAACAAAGTGCGACAAGAACAGCATTTTTGTTGCTTTTTTCTCTAAAAAGTCATGGTATTATTAAAAACAACACATTTTTATATATGATATATGTATTCCAAATATATCCAGCTTTAATAAGTTATCCCATGTGTCCCTGCGTCGACTCACCTGTTCATGTCATCCACATTATCTGCCGCAAAGTAAAAGCTCTTGATCTTGGGATGACATGCCTTAAAGGCGCTTCAGTGCAAAAGAGAATCAGGAGGAAATCAGCCCCACTGCAGTGTTTATGAAAATAAAATTATGTTTAAGTATAAGAGATTCTACGTACAATTTTTTTCGGCATTCATTTGCTTGGTCGATTTTGAACTCGGGCAGGCTGACGAAACCCTCTGCTTTCTCATCCTAAAAACACACATGGCTATTAGAGAACACACACAGCCATTACAACACTAAGAACGACTCCCAGAGCACATTCTATTCACAAAACTGAGCAGATGCCATTATCCAGAGTGTGCTGCACATCTGGATCAGTAGGTTGAGCGCTGGTCTATGGATCATGAAAGGATCAAAGTCCCACTCTGGGTGAGATCCTGGCAGTTCATACAAGCACTCACAGGTATGTGTGTGTGTGTGTGTGTGTGTGTGTGTGTGTGTGTGTGTATACGGGTCCCACACAGCACCACCACCACAACTGGTTGTACAACTGTAAATATCCCAATCAGAGCAGCTATAAAGGTCTAAGGGTCTATAAAGGTCTTATAAATGTTCAAAGACAGATACAGTATTTATCAGACAGAAATCAAATTGAAATGACATTTATTAAAGATCTAAATGCTCTCTAAACCTGACCTCCTCGTTGATGTACCAGTACAGACAGGCATTCTTTAGCACCACCCAGTACTTCTTCCACTTCTGAGAAA
Source organism: Parotocinclus maculicauda (assembly GCA_034780255.1). Taxonomy (NCBI): domain Eukaryota; kingdom Metazoa; phylum Chordata; class Actinopteri; order Siluriformes; family Loricariidae; genus Parotocinclus; species Parotocinclus maculicauda. Next base: position 9,100 of record JAUZSU010032786.1, on the reverse strand, counting down.
AGTAGCTCTTGGCATCCTTCTTCTTCCAGAGCCAGCCTGCACAATCTCCCTGTCCCAGGTCTTTACAGGAAATCCTTCGCTTACTGATGGAAGACATGGATCCAGCTGAAAGAAGATGGAAGACACCAGAGAAAGAATTAGCTGAGAGAGTGGTGCTTTGTTTTATTGGGATTATTGCCATATTAGCAACATCTGGGCTATTTTATGGCATCCACAGATACTAAAAAAAACTGTACATCATTATTTGTTTAGATCATTTGTTTTAGCATCTAAAAAGTTTATCACTTTAATTCATGGAATCTTTTCAAACAGCCCCTTCAGGTTCTCTGGTACTCTATAAAAAAAACATTTCTGATCACTGAAAGATTTCAAATTCTAATAAAACATGTTTCATTGTAAGGGGAGCGAGATATGGATGTGTTATCACACATTCATGCTTTATGGTTGATTCTCACCTCGCAACGTCTTCTTCGATCTTGCCAACCTTGATGACTGATCGAATGTCTGCAAGATAAAGCACACCCTGCTCAGACAGTGCACCACTCATGGTGTGCTAATACCATTTAAAACTATTTTAGAGTAGCATTCATAGCTATAATAACACAGCCTATAACACGTATATGCTTCTGTCTAATTCTAGTCTAATTCATTACATTTCCCAATTATTGATTAGAATTAATGATTAGATCCTTCATTAAGGTTCACATTTAATCCAGTTCAGAATCATAAGGAGCCAGGACCTAACTGGCAGCACATTCGTCTGGTTCAGTGTTAATTTCGTTGACGATCTATTTTCGTCGCGAAACCAGAGCAATTGGTGAACCCGTTTATAACCGGTGCGTAATTTACGACCTGATGACGAACATCTGCTTCTCCCGTTACTTAAGTGCAGGTCCTAGTGTTGTTCGTTGCCAGGTCGTCACTCCACTCCACCTGACCACCAGCGCACACACCTTTATGGTCAGTTGGTAACGTCCCAGGGCTTATAGTGCAGACGGATGCGTACGGAGGTACTTAGCATTTTTGGGACACATTGAGGGTTTCACATTCCGTACTCGTGCGCCTCAGCGAACCGATCGCGAAAGGCACCAAAACCCCAAAACGGGGCAGACGTGCAGAGAGCACAATAACGCGCTGATTTAGGACGTCTCCCAAATTGCAAGGTCCAGAGGTAGTCCGAAACAGCACAGGGCGAGCATGAGCTCGGGCGCGCGTATAGCGCGAGTAAGTCGAGCCGGGGCGCGTCTAAATCAGGGCGTCCAGCCGGCTGGGGTGAGACTCGATAGATGCCGAGGACGGAATGAGCGCGAGCTGAGGCGTGCGAGGAGCGCACGAGTACGGAACAGGAAACCCTCAATGTGTCCCTAAAATGCTAAGTACCTCAGGGGTTTCCCCCGTACGCATCCGTCTGCACTATAAGCCCTGGGACGTTACCAACTGACCATAAAGGTGTGCGTGTGTGTGCGTGTGTGGTCAGGTGGAGTGGAGTGACGACCTGGCAACGAACAACACTACGACCTGCACTTAAGTAACGGGAGAAGCAGATGTTCGTCATCAGGTCGTAAATTAAGCACCGGTTATAAACGGGCTCACCAATTGCTCTGTAATCAGCGAGCACGGCAAAACGCTCCGGGGCGAGAGGTAGGAACCCTAACAGTTTTGGCTTATTGACCACATTTTAGGGTTTCACTTACATGATAGACAGAGGAGGTGTCCGAGGTGGGCGTCGTTATCGAGTCCTGGCGCCGCATGTCCATTTTATGGGCGGGAACCAAGGCATAATGGGCAGGGCTACTTCCCTTCTCATTTCTCTTCCGGCTCTGCCTAATGCTGCTGCGTCCCATGACATATTCTTCAGCCCCTGTTTGATCTTCCCCAGCGTAGCGCAGGAGGGAATTCTCTACATGCACAGTGACATGATGGTTAATAACAACTAATTAGTACAGAAACCCCAAAAATGCTCAAAGGCTCATATTTATCAAATACCAACTGGAGCATCGTAGAGAAGCAGGGGGTACAGAAGTGGGATTATTATATAAGTGATATTAGTTACTATAATGTATTTGGGTCAGTGCAAAGGCACCAGGTCAATTTTTAAAAAAGTGTACAGGAACTGACAGCGTACTCTGCACAATGACTCTGCCCTGTACCAGGACGCCGATAAATATGGTTGTGTGTTCGGTTTCTTATGCATTCCATATTTAAAAGAAATCAAATACCAGACGTACTACATGCTATTAATAGATATTGTCCTAAATAAGACCCTAGATGTGATTGCCATGGTTACAAAAGAGACAAGACAGAAAGCCCTCGTGACTAAAGAGATTACAGGCGGCAAGCTGATAAATAAAGACACATATGCTGTGTATCTGTGACCAGCCTATTCTTTCTGCACCTACTCGCTGTGCAACTGAGCCGCTCTCTGATAATCGAATGCCAGCATCGTGCCAGGAGTTTCCATGGCAATGGGATACTATGGAATTTCTACAGAGTCTATAGACAAAGCGAACTGTGCACATGCAGAGAAACGTAGAATGGAGGAAATAAGAAAAAGGGAGTGGGAGGAATGGCTACAGAGCTACACGCTACAAATGAAAAGGCATGCAGAGCTGAAGTGAGGGGGTCTGCCGGGACATTATGAGAATTTCAATGTTTAGGGTGAGTGAAAGGAGAATGTTAAAACACCCCCTGCCCTTGTTTTGCCCGTCACCCTGGCATGCTTCACTTACCTCTTCTGAGCTCCTTTTTCAGCTTGGCTGGATCTTCATAGTCTCCCACCCAATTATACTCCACTGGCATGGAGATGGGCCTCAGCCTGCCTACCTCACACAAAACATGACCACGGGTTCCAAAACTTATTCCACAGCCTGCAAGGTGACTTAAATAAGGCAAGCAAAGCAAAACAAAGCATCCCATGTTACCCCTGGTCAGACTTTAGGGATAGGGCCTGAATGGTGCACCGGTCTATCACAGGATCCTGTAAATGTACCCCCAAACCTTAAAGATGCCAGGTTACATCTGGGATTTGAACCCAGACCCTCAGGAACTGCTGTTTTCAGCAGCTGGCTCTTACCACTAAGCAAACAAAGCTGCTAAATATATCACTCGCTCACTTTTCAAATCGGCTTAATTATATTCAACGTCCTGGGGGACATGCGCCCATGTGCATATGAAAACTCACACACACACACACACACACACACACACACACACACACACACACACACTCACTGGGGTACTGTACAGATGCCAACTGACCTAAATCAGTAGACACAGGGAGAACCTGCAAATTCCTCACAGTCAGTGGCCAGGCCTGAATTCAGACCTGGGTCTCCGGAACTGTGGGGCAAGTGCTAACAACTGCACCAGTGGGCCAATCCAAAGTCAAGTAAAGCATCCTGTTTTAGCTCACCTGGTTGAGGATATTGGAGAGGATCTATCCCCGAATTCACTGCACACAGGCAGAGGTACATTTTGTAAACACATCACCAGTCCTAAACACTGTACTTATTACCACTGTAGCCTAGAAGCTGTTTTTTTCTGATTTTCTTTCAATTGCATACACATTTCCTGTATTATCTGGTTGTATTCCAATAAAAAGGCTGAGAAACAATTATATTTGGTCATTATACTATAAATAAAAAAATAAAAGTACAGTGGAACCTCGTTAGCGAATGCCTTCGGTAGCGAACAAGTCGGATAATGATCAAACATTTTTCAAAAAATTTCCGCCGGATAGCAAACAGCTACGTCACCTACACGTGACCAGCATCTCAGACCAAGCATCATTCGCGCTCGAGACATGGTTAGGATCGGTCGTTCGTTATCTTTATCTTCACGCATCCTTTTATTTAGTGATTTTTGTGCTTTAGGCCAGACTTTTTTATTGCTTGTTTTGCGGATCCGCCGAAAATCATATAAAAATATTTTTTTCTTTTTGGTATTTCGTGGATCCGCCGCAGTACTAATGGTTAAAATAAAAAAAAAATTTTTTTTAAATTTAAAATTAAAATTTTTTTTTTGTTTTTTCCGCCCTCCGGTGGAGAGCCAACGGTATTGTTTTGTACATTACATTTTTTTCCAGATTCACTTTAATTTAATTGTAGATTAAATAAATGGGTTTTTTTTTTTTTAAGTGCTGAAAAATAAAGATTTATTTGTATTTTTTTCCTCCCTCCTCAGTAGATTCTTAAGTAGAAACATCAGAACAAACAATTAAAAAGTTTGGCTTAAGATAAAAAAAATTATACTTTCCTCCAAGGTGTCTAAAACTTTCCTGTGTTCAACATCTTGACTCTGACTGGTCGGTTTGGTAGCCTAGGGGGAAAGAAAACGTTAAAAACTTGGCCTGTCCACTCCAGGATTTGACGGTGTTAGTGAATAATCGTGTTTTGTGGAGGTGTGAGAGTCGCCGTGTTCCCTAAAATCAATAGCGTTGCTCCCTGACTAAACACACTCATTATTCACACGCTGCAGCATTGATCATTTAATCAGCAGCATAACAAAGGACAAGGGCGTCGGGTTGGAACCAAAGTTCTACCAAACCCAAAAGAGAGAAACCATGTGGAGAAAAAGGTGAGCGTGGGCAGCAACGGAACGACGTTCCAGGACCCCTGCAGGTACCACTTAAAATCATATTTTGGTTTATAAGGCAATTCTAAATTTGGAAAAGTTCCTTTTGAAAGGTAGGTAGAACCTAGACAGGGCACCAGCCCATCATTGGGTGCTTAGGTGCACCATCTGACCTTCACACAAAACCCAGTCTCCACCAGCTGGTTCTCAGCGAGAGTGGTAATGACCATTTATTCCCCCTGTCAGTATCACATAAACACCACCATGCTTACCAGTTGGCATCTCTTTGGATCTTTTGCTTTGCAGGACTGACCAGGTTCTGGTTCCCTCACAGAGCTTCTCCTGCTTTGTAAGTGTTGATGAATTCCTTCAGATCTTCGCCCGGTCGTTCAGTCACGGGTTCGACTTAAGCACGGACGCTTCCATAGTAGGAGAAATGATTTCTGGTAAAACATGCAAATGGTTCTCGATCTTAATCAGAAGTCAGCCTCAGACGGGGCGCTGATGGATGAGGAAGAAGCTCTTCTGAGGGCCCCAGCTGTAATCATTGGACGCTCTGAAGCGAGATCGATATGCCTCCTTAGCAGCGCTGCATACTGATACCTTTATCCGATGCTCGTCTGAACACGATCGCCCTCTAATTTATTTGTCTTTTCGGCGCTCCTGACACGTTTAATCTGGGCCCAGACAGGCACGATCGATCCCTCGTTCCTTCACCCTGTTCCTCTGAAGAGGAAGCAGATAAGAGGAAGAGGGTGTGGCCGCTGATCTCTTCACAAATACTGCTAATGGCTGCTGCAGGTTCGAACCCTTTCACCATCCCCAGGTACTCTAAGTGTCTCCCATGCACTACTCTGAGAGAGCCAGCAGGGGTCACTTTAATATCAACAGGACTTAAATAATCACAAAGATCAACGGTTTATTGACGTTTCTTAACATTCTGGTCACGTTTGGACTGTTTTTTTGGGGGGAGGGGTCAGATACCTGTTCAGGTAAAACGTACCACTGGGATTTTGTTTGTTTAATTCAGCGCTGTTACTGGGCGTTGTACCCACATGCTGTCCGCCCTGTCGAGGTGATCACACAGGTTGAATTCCTCCTGACCTCCTGATATGGACTTTTTGTTGTGTGAAATCCAAACCGGTTTCAGTTTTCACTCCTAAATCCCCCAGATTCTGTGAAATGGTGGAAGTGGAAGGGGTCTGAACCCGTGTTGTAGATGGGTGTTCCCTCCCTCCATTAATCCATTAATTTCACTGCAGTTGAGCATCACGGAGCAGGAAACGTGATCCAGGCCAACGTGATGTCATGGATCATTAATGAGCTCGCGCTTCGTTTCCTTAGCTTAGAGGGATGATCAGAGGAACAGTCACATTCTGGTGCATGAGGAACCTCACTAATTAATCTGCACCCAACAAAATCACTCACGAGATTCTTCTGCCATCTAGCGGAGAACAGAGGAACAACTCTTATTGTTTTCCTTTCCTTTTCTTTATAAAGATGAATGAATTTCCGACATGTATCAGATTCCTCTACAAATCACTGCTGATAGGAAAACATAACATTCATGCACTTCTTTAAATATTTAAAGCCTCTAACCTTTTCATTTAAAGACGTGTTACTAAATAAAGAAGGTTAACTGCCTGAATAACAAAAGATTTAGATTTATTTACAAAGTGTGATGTCCTGTTTTTTTTGCAATTGATTTACTATTTGATGCTATAATTCATTGTTATTTATTTTACACAATATTCTATTGCCTCTAGCTTACTTTGGCAGTTTAAACATTTTACAAAGTCCTACAATAAAGAAATAATTTTTAAAAAGAAAAAAAAAGGAACAAATAATCATAATAAAGTTATAAAAATGTATGTGCTATTTTTGTTCCATATATCTGCATTTATTATTATTATTATTGTTCTTGTTATTTATTTATTATTATTATTAATAATAAATAACAACAACAAGAATAATAATAATAAATAACAACAACAATTATTATTATTATTATTATAAATAATAATAATAATAATAATAATATCAATAATAATAATAATAATAAATAATAATAATAATAATAATTAAATAATAATAAGTGGTTGTATTCATTTTGACTTTTACCTGAGAGATTTTTAAAAATATGAATAATAATGAATTAATAGACAAGCAAATGTATTATATAACAATTATACAAAAAATAACATCTAAAATATAATTTAAAGGAAAAATATTAATAAATAGAAAACATATATTATTATTATTATTATTATTATTATTATTATTATTAATAAAAAGTAATTTTGTATTTATAAGTAAATGGAATTTATTTTAAATAAATAAATCCTAATGAGAGCTAGCTCCGGCCTCCTGTCTGCTCCTCATATAACGCCTGGTGAGAATTAGCTCGTGAAATAAGATAAAATACGTTTAAATCCTGTCTGTCTTTATTTGAAGCTGCTCTGACTTTAATTACACAAACTTTGGAAAATACTTTTATTATTTCCATCGCAGAAGGAGCTTTTATCATCTCATTAGCCTGGGGAATAATGTAATTAGAGATAATGCAGAGTTAATTAAGGCACTGCTTTAATAAATGGTGTTTTTAATTGGGCTGGGCAGTGATTTTGGGGGACAGTTTGGGGTTTTACTGAGCCTTTAAATACAAATCTTTCATAAAAACCTTTGTAGATGTTGATATTTAGCCTAGCTTTAGAGTTCTTGTACTATTTTTCACCCACATTTTGGATTTTTTGGGGGGTAAAAAAACAGCTAGATGTGGCCAGAACTTAAGTTGATCTCGTCTGATTTTAGGTCAAGCTTTTAGATTTAAATTTTCAAAACAAAGCTTTGTTCTGATAAAATGGTGATATCCACTTTTTCACTTTATTAAGCCCCAAATATGCACAACTTTTAATTGAGTTAAGTTGGTATGTTAATGTAGAAATTAGTGAAATGATTGTTATTATCCTGTTAAAGATTCTCTGTGTTAGGTTTTTTATTTATTATTTTATCTAGTATTTCTTTAATACAATGAACATAGTATAGCAGTAAATCCAGTATTTTATAACAGTACCACACAGAATCCACCAGATGGCAGCATAAACCTGCAAAAGACCAACTGATCTTGAACTCCATTTTTCTTTCCTTTATCACGCGTTTTCTCTTGTTTTTTTGCACTCAGTTTTGTCTAATTATTTCTCCACTTTCGTTTTATTTTTCTTTATTCAACTCCCTAGCTCTAATTTAAACCAGTATACTAATAGTACATTATTGTCCTGAAAATGTTAGAACTACTTAAAATGTAGTACTGTGTTGCCTGTAGATTGTCATGTTTTTTATTTTATAAATCTACATTTTTAAATGTGGTTAAATGGATCAGATTTTATTTATTACATTGTAAACACTGATCATCCAATCTAACGAAAGCTGTATATTTTTACCTTTATACATACTTTTGTGCACAAGTCTTACAGTTAAAACGTTTATGTATAATGGTTATCTAAAGAAAAATATTAAACTATGTTATTATCAGTCTAAATTTTATCTTAGTAAAAATAAACATCACACAAAGCGCCCCGTTTTCAGACGCAGTACCAGAGGAAGCCACAGGGTGGCAGCACAGACCCACAAAATACATTCCTGCTAAAGCAACGTGAACGTAACTTTAATTGCACCAATTTACAAGCTGTTGCATCTGAGAATGATTTACTTTTTTAACATGACTGTTTTAACCCTTATTTGGACAGGATTCGTTTTTCATACCGAGGTGAGCTAAAGTTATTATTAGCCTTGTTTTAAGCATCACGTGACTCATTTCTCTCAGACTCTACTTTCTGTAAAGTTTTAATAAACTTCTGTAAACCTTTAATAAACAAGCTGTATATAAATAAATAACTCCAGGTTATATTAATCCTGTGTTAACAGATATAAATCATACATCACACACTGTACTAATTCAGAAGTGTTATAAGATTCATTTAAAGACCCTGTTCAGATTTAACGTTCGGCCCAAATAGAAACGATAATAAATAAAGTTTCTCGCTGTGAGCTGCAGAAATGCACAATTTTTTAGAAGTTTGAAGTGGAAACTGTTATTCAGCACAGTGGATTTTCAGTTTTAGCCTTTTAGGAAGGAATGAATTCTGAACTGGTTGACAGTTTGGACATAAAAGGTTGAAATTTCGAAGTACAACGTTGACCTTTTATAGTTTGATCTGGATTAATTGCACAGTTTATACTATGGTATGCATCCGGAGCATCATGCTCTGGTACCACGGCCTCCTTTTTTAACCAAAACGGTCACCGTTCCCTTCAGTAATGTTCCGGAATCTCTCTAAAAGGCTTCCCTTGTGTAGCTGGAAAACCCCGCGGTCCCTTTAAGGCGCTGCAGGATTTCAGTACTGACTCTACACACACACACACACACAAAACTCAGTCCTACGTGGACTGCCCACACACACACATACATAGACAGCCTGTAATCATCAACCAGGGCTCTGTGACACACACATACACACACTCTGGGCGG